>JAVJIF010002652.1:0-244678 GCA_038442645.1 Agave tequilana
AAGAAATGGGGTTTATATAGGCCAAAACAGAAACTAGCAGTTAGGCTGATCTGGCAGCCTGACAGGCTAGCGGTCGGCGGCCCGGCCGACCGCCAACGGTCAGAAATGTGATCGTTGGGGCAACCCGGTCGACCCAAATAAACAAGAGCAGAGCTCTCTGGTCCGGTCGGCCGCCCGGCCGACCGTCCCTGTGTCTGCCAAACGTGCACAGGCTTGTGCACGTCGGTCGACCTCATGGTCGACCGGCCTTAGGGGCGGCCGACCCGTGCGGTCGGCCGACCTGGCCTGTCAGCCACTGTACTGGGCAGAAAAACATGTTAAAAATATTTCTAAAAATCTTTTATCTCTTTTAAATTACCATAAAAATTGTTTTATCATTTTACTTTGATAAACAAACTTGTGATAAAAATTTCAAGACATATATCAACATATTCAATCATTTTTGTGTCTTGCAAGTTTTATCAAAAACCAACACTTGTATTTTTATCAAACTTGGATTTTTCAATAGATGAATAGGAAAGTCAAAATAAGTTTGTTTAAAAATTAAGCATGCATGTATAGAATGAAACAACTATACATAAATCAATTAAACTTGTTTTGATCAACTATTCATGAAAACTAAAATCAAAACATGAAACGTGTGTGTATTGTGCACTTGAGCATATCAACTATACTAAGCTTTACAAATGGATCTAAAACACACTAAACTAAAATAGGATACCTAAGTCTTCTTGACGATCTTCATCTTCAAGTAGACCCAATCCAAAACTCCATCCATGGGCTAGGCAATGTGTGATCTTGAAGCTTGAGCCCTGGAATCACTTGTGAGCTTCCAAACACCTCTTGTTGAAGCAATCACCAACTAATATCTTATTTAAGATCTGAAACTAAATCACAAGATTATTAGTAAACATAACTACATGAGTTAATCATCATCAAAACTAGGGTGGAAGGCCTTTGGGCCAACAATCTCCCCCTTTTTGATGATGACAATACTCATGGAGTTATATATGCATGGATTAAAGTTAAGCTTCAAAGAAGCTCCCCCTTAACTCATGCATAAACAAATAAACATAAATATGCAATGAATATTAAACATGAATGCATATCTATGCAAAACAATAAAGGTTCTAGATACCATGAAATATTCAAAAACAAAACATGCTCTAGATACCAATTAAAATTAAACTAAATTAAACTTAATATATGCAAAAACATAAATATGCATATATAAACCAAAATCTTTCTCCCCCTTTTTGTCAATCATCAACAAAGGGGTAAACAATCAAAACAAAACAAAATTTTCTCACCCTTTCTAATACAAATAATCAATCATCAATAAAGGGTAAAATGCAAAACTAAATCAATACATTTTTCTCCCCCTTTTTGTCTAAAATAAAAACAAAACCAAATAGGGGTGACAGTCAATTAAGATATCAATTGAAAATATGTCAATGAAGCATCTTGATACCAATTGAAAGTAAACATAGGTCAATCAATAAATGGTACATGCTATATACATTCATGAAGAGGAAGACGCTAAGTTAGCTTCCCTACACATATGCATTATATGAAGAAGGGATGACAAGCCTCAATTCACATAACACATATTATGTAATGCATAAGCAGAGATGTGAAGCTCCCCTTACACACGTGTATCACATAAAGAAGAGATGTCAAGCTCCTCAATACAAGATACACTCAACATGAATCTATATGTAGAAGAGATGTTAAGCTATCCTTGCATATAGTCAATATAAATCAAATTTTTGTATTTATTTTAAAACACAATTTTGAGATACCAATTTTAAAACATATTCAAATAAATATTTTGATATCAAAAGATAATATTTTTCTTTTTAAGCCATATAAACAATTTTGATTGTGATATCATATGCTTAAACATCAAATTTCCAATCATAAAGTGTGGGAGTGGAAATCAAATACCAATTGAAATGAAAATCAAATTTTCTCCCCCTTTATGAAATACAAACTAAAACAATACGTAGGCTTGATACCAATTTAAAAATAATCAATTGAAATAGGATAATCATTAAGGTTTTCAAGCTTAGCATAAACAAATCTATATGTATGAAAATTAGATACCAATTGACATTGATACCATTTGAATTTGAACGCATACATACATAAAAACATATGAGTATACGATAAGATCAAAATTGATACCAATTGAAAGAGTTCAATGATACCAATTTGAACAACAAAATAAGCATGGTATAACTCATATCAAAAAAGAAGAATACGAACTAGTTAAAATGAAAAATTTTGTTAACTAGTACGAAATCCTTCAAGCAAGGAATAAACTAAAAATAATTTTCATAAAATACATGTAAATCACATAGTACTTAAAAACACTCAATATTCAATAAAGTCCATACATGCTCATGAAAACATACTCATGAGAAATATTTTTAAAAATGGTGAGTGTACAAGTAATGTGTGACATGGCATTATGAAATTTTCAATTAAGTTCAAAATTCCTTGAAACAATGAAAATCATCAAAATTATTTAATCTTCAAGGTATATGTATGTCTTATACAAACTAAAGCATACATACATATCCAAAACACGAGTCCACAAAATATATGCATTAAGGCACGTGGCTCAAAAGGATGTATATGTATAACAATAATTTGGATAAAATAGACATATACATGAAGTTAAACATATACACAAAAACAAATCTAAAAATAGGAATACAAGTTTAAAATGTATGAATCATCAAAACTAGACTATACTAGTACATCTAATGGGTTCAAATAGGTATTAAAACTCAAACATATATAGATTTATTTGTGGCCCACTATATGCACAAGTATAAATCCTAGTCTTAATGAAAACTAACATTTAAACTAGTAATCAAAGCACGAAGCATAAACCAAGATATAAATCAATCATGATAAACATAAACATGATCATTATATCCACATGTTATTAGATTTATGATGTACATGATAGCTAAGCTAACAAGAGAACACTAAAAATGTGACCATATAAGCATGTGTGTCTCAAATACTATACATGTATGTCAATGATCTAATTAACATGGTATTTTCATAATGATCAATAGACATCAAAGCATGCTATAACACAATGATGAAATATAAAGCATGTAAACAATAATAAGGAGTTAGGAATCGTTACCAAAACCTAGAAGGCAACTTTTCTTGTCTCCAAATGTGATGGTCATCTCCACCAAGCCTTCCTTGAAAGTGATGCATCCAATTGATTTCCATGAAGCTCGAAATGCATCCACTCCAAGGTACCTCTACTCTCACGTCATGTGAGAGCCCACACCTACATCAAACATAAGAGGGGTGGTCTTTGGTACCCATAACTTTTTGGGTCCATGGGGTTAGTACCTTCTCTAACCCAAATAAAATTATTTGCTAAATTTACATTATGTAATCTATCAAAGCAAAATTTAGCAAGGTGGCCCTTACGTCCACAATGTGTACAAGTGTACACATGAGCATACATGTGATGGGTGTGTCCGTGAGGAACATGTGTATGCCGTGGATGGTGTGCATGCATAGATGGAACTTGTTTCTTTCGAAACAAAGTTTCCAAACGTGTATGGCTCTTGGCACAATGGCTCAAAGTGGAGACCAAACAATCCATATTCTTCTTAAGCAATTTATATCATTTTCAATAGTAGAAGAAATGGAGCATGCAAGGGGTGATCTAGGTGAAACTACCCTAGCATGGCAAACATGTGCATCTAAATCATTTTTCAAAGACTTATTTTTCTTTAAACAAATTTCTAATTCTTTTGTAATGAAATCAATTTCCTGTTTCAAGGAATCATTATTTTTTACATCAAAATCAATTTTTGAAGTTAAAACTTTATTTTTATTCAAAACATCATTACAATCACTTTTAGACTTCAAAAATCATTTTCTTTAAGTGCAAGATCAAGTTGAGATCTAAGTGAGTCACATTCACTAGTAACCTTCCTTTTCTTGCAAAACAATATCAGTCTAGCAATCAAATTTTTATTATCATTGTTAATGCTTAGACTTTTCTTTTTCAAAACATTATATTTTTCTATTAGTTTTTCACAAACAATAGATAGTTCTTCATTTAAAGCATGGGCATCAATATGATCATCACATGAAGAACTAGAATCTAACTATCTAGTTGAGTTTCCGAATGTACCTCAAGGGAGTCATTCCCTTGGACCATTAAGCATTGAGAATCGAATTCTCCACTAGATTCCTCCGGTTGGATTTGTACTTGAAGCTCGGAGGTGGTGGTGGTTGTCAACATATTCCACACTGCAAATGCGGAATCAAGGTTAGAAGCAAGCAAAAGATATTCTTTAGGAAGTGTGCTTCTAATGGCCTCAAGGGCTTGTGCATTGGCCCCTATATGCTTGCTATCACTAAGGAAGGATTCCTTGGTAATGGCAAGGTGAACCTTGTAACCTAGGGCTTGTAGGTACATGGACATCCTATACTTCCAAACAACAATGTTGGAAGGGTCAAAACTAGGTGGGGTCATGAAGTCCATGGTAAACATATGAGTGTGCAAACAAGCAAATGCAAACAAGATTAGCAAACAAAGGATCTCACTCCTAGGATGTTAAGCCTAATATCAGGAGCGTAGGCTCTGATACCAATTGAAAAAACACCTAGAGGGGGGTGAATAGGTGTAAGTGCTAATCTAGAAACTAAGTGCGCTAAATGCGGAAGCTAATGCAAATATTGCAACACACTTAATACAACACACAAGTGTAACCGAATTCCCCGTGAAGGGCTCTGGACTAACTCCTCTTGATTCCCCTTGAATGGGTAGAGGTGCTATGTGAAGCTCTTGTGGTTAAGTATAAGTGAGGCACACACACACAGGCAATCCAAGCATATAATGAATATACAACATATAAAAGATGCAAGGCAACACAAGCAATATGAATGATATGGCAATGTGAATAATGCACAACACAAATGTAAGAGAGAGTTAGAGAAAGTGGATCAAACGCAAACACAAAGATATGTTTCGAGGTTCGAGCCCCTAGCTCTACATCCCCGCCTTCACCACCGTGAAGGATTTCCAATCCACTAAGGAGTACCGAACTCCTCTCTCAACCACAATGCCACCGAGGCAATATAACCACAATCCACCTCTACCGAAGAGGGATAAGGCCCGTAACCAACAAACCAACTCCACCTCACACTTGAGGGAGCAAACACAAATCTCAACCTCTACCGAAGAGGGAGCAAACCAATACCACTCCGATCAACCTCTACCAAAGAGGGATACACAAGTACAAGGAGGGTTTACAACTTGGAGGCTCAAACAACCTCAAACACTTTCTTTCTTTTCTCTTTTTCCCACAAACAAATGATCCTAATAGAATATGATAGGTGATAGCTCAAGTGTGAAAAACTAGGTGTTTGGAAAACAAAAACTCAAAGAAAGAAACTTGAGAAAACTCTTGTAAAATATAGAAAATGAAAGCCAAGACAAATCTCTCACAATACTCTTTTCTTTGATTTTTCCAAAAACCTAAAACAAATAAGATTGGAAGTTTAAAGCCCAAAAACTCTTTTGAAAAACTTGTTTTAAACTCAGGGAAACTGTAATTTTTCTCTTGTAAAAACTTCGCCAAAATCCCAAAGAAATGGGGTTTATATAGGCCAAAATAGAAACTAGCCGTTAGGCTGATCTGGCAGCCTGACAGGCTAGCGGTCGGCCGGCCCAGCCGACCGCCAACGGTCAGAAATGTGACCGTTGGGGCAACCCGGTCGACCGCCCGGTCGACCCAAATAAACAGAGAGCAGAGCTCTCTGGTCCGGTCGGCCGCCCGGCCGACCGTCCCTCTGTCTGCCAAACGTGCACAGGCTTGTGCACGTCGGTCGACCTCATGGGTCGACCGGCCTTAGGTGCGGTCGACCCGTGCGGTCGGCCGACCTGGCCTGTCAGCCACTGTACTGGGCAGAAAACATGTTAAAAATATTTCTAAAAATCTTTTATCTCTTTTAAATTACCATAAAAATTGTTTTATCATTTTACTTTGATAAACAAACTTGTGATAAAAATTTCAAGACATATATCAACATATTCAATCATTTTTGTGTCTTGCAAGTTTTATCAAAAACCAACACTTGTATTTTTATCAAACTTGGATTTTTCAATACATGAATAGGAAAGTCAAAATAAGTTTGTTTAAAAATTAAGCATGCATGTATAGAATGAAACAACTATACATAAATCAATTAAACTTTGTATGACCCGGGAAAGGAGAGAGACGAGAATTTGCGGTAAAAGTTTTCCTTGAATCAAATGAAAAGGATTACAACAAAAACTGTTCCTTCCGGTTACAAGGGAGGGAGAATATTGAATCTTAAATTTCTCCTTTGTTTAATGCTGGGTTCTTCGTGTGGCGGTGGAGAGTGAATCTTATTCTCCGTTGACCAGATGACCGTCCTTCTGGGATCTCCTCTTCGGCCGGTAGAAAGAGTAACTCAGCTCTGTCTACCAAAACTCTCGAAGAGAAGGTAGGCGAAAGCTAGCTCGTACGCAGCGAACTTGCTGAAAAGTTGATCTGCTTCTTTTATCTCTGTGTCGCCCTCTTGTTGCTGATTGCCAAAAGTTTGACCTTGATGCTGATCGCCCAAAAAAAGTCCCCCTTCTCTCTTCATAGCGACGGGGCTATTTATATAGGTTTAGGGGGTGATTGTGCCCCCTAAAAGTGCTCCACGATGAGGGGCCACTTCCCGCTACTTGTGCGGTGAATGGCCCCGTAATCCGGGTGGTTACAACTGAGGCGCGGGTGTCAGGCCGACGCACCTTGATGCTGAGGCGCGGGTATCAGGCCGACGCGCCTTGATGCTGAGACGCGGGTGATAGTGACAACGCGCCTTGATGCTGAGACGCGGGCCAACGCGCCTTGATGCTGAGACGCGGGCCAAGAGCCAACGCGCTTTGATGCTGAGACGCAGGTGATAGTCCCTTGCGTCTAGAACTTGAAACTTTGCTTCTCAATGGCTTGTCCTCCAGTAACTTTTGGACAGCCTACAGAACCCCCTCCAAAGTTTTCGATATTCCGCAGTTAACTGGGACGGATTTCGAAATACTTTGGACTCTAGCTGAATTCACCTTCGTGACTGGACTGTTGACGCTCCGGGTTCGATCTTATCTGGAGTTTGTCTTCGTGAGTGTGCTGTTTGAACTCTTTGAAGCCACCAGAGTTGATCATGTTGAGTGTCTAGATGCACAGTCTAAACCTCCCCGATTGCTTTTAGTCTGTCACGAGTGTGCTTTAAGCCAGGAGTGGTTAGTCGTCTGCTTGCGTCAGTGTACTGCTGAACTGATTTTGCAGAAGTAGGGGACCGAACGCAGGTTCTTTTTTTAAAAAGCCGAGATGGTACTGCTGTAAAGACGCGATTTCTGTAGGGTGCGTCCTTTGACAATGGAGACGCGACTGATCTTCATAAGGCAGACGCGATGTTCAGCTGAAGACGCGAACTTCGGAGAGACGCATCTTTTGAATATAGACGCGATTGTCTGGGCGCATTTATGGCGATGCTGACGGGGCATATCCATCGAAGAGACATGGCCGTCGGGTGCGAGTCTGTGCCGTGTCCTGATTACGCCGCCAGCTGGCCTGGGGAACCGGCAGGTTTTCACCTTTTGGCGCGCGGATTTCCCGGTTCATTAACTAAACCGCGCCACGTGTCAAATGATGACTCGCCGTGGAGCCGTGGCGCATGATCTTCTCTGTTCAAAGATGATTTGGTTCCACGCGTCAGGCGGTGACTTGCTGCAGCGTCTATCGGGCCACACGCTGCGTATCGTTGCGTCTTATCGGGCCACACGCCGCGTATCTTCGCGAATCCTTGTGCCTATAAATAGCCACAGTTAGAAGATACCTTTTCTTCTCTGAACGCACTTGCCCAAGAAAGAGAGTTCTTCTTCCTCTGTTGAACTGTTCATCTCCATTATTGGACTTTTGAACTGTTCATCTTCTTTACTGGTCTTTTAGATGGCACCCAAGACCAAGCCAACCGCATCTTCTTCACGGGCGACCGCCGCCGAGGCCCAGAGGGGTGCTTCTTCTGCGCAGGACGCTGCTCTCCCAGGTATAAGGCCCTTTTAGGCGTGGATTTCGCCATTAACGGAACCCTAAGAATCCTTAACACAAAATATAACTCGTGTTTGATTCTCAGACGCGGTCTCAGACGCAGTCTTTGAGTTGATAACCGAGGCGCGGGTTTGGACCCTCGCGCCATTGGGTCCTGCGTTTCAGATTCTTCACTTAGAATATTTCTAATTGTGAAGAGTTCAGACGCGGACTTGGTTTACAGAACGCGGATTTGATCCTTGCGTTCTGTTTCATCAGCTGCTGATTTTGATGAATCTGGCATCCGAGTTCAAGCACTTAGACATCTGGGGATGTGAAAGGAAGGGAGTTACTCTCCTTAACTTCTGGTGATTATGGTGATGGAAGGGTTAAGGTGGATAACTCCCTTCTTTTCGCACCCCAGAAGTGACATCAAGGAGAATGTGGTGGAGACGCGGATCCTGCAGGTCTGGACGCGGATTTAATAATTCCTGCGTCCAGTATCTCTTCTGCGTTTGGACGCGGACTTGCAGGTCTGGATGCGGATTTGATAACTCCTGCGTCCAGTATCTCTTCCGCGTTTGGGTTAGGAACACTTAGCATATAAAGTATCTAACTAAGTGTCTTTTCTTTTTGCAGTGCCCCGTACTCCTGCCTCACTCGCCAAGACGCGCCACTTTGGACATGTAGGTGGTGCTGACCAGGACTTGACCTTTGTGTTACGAAGGACTGCCCCTGTGACTGCTGACAAGTCGTCGGCTCGCAAGGAGAGGCTCTCTAATGTTGACATGAGAACTCTTCGGGTACTTATGACCGATGCGGCATTCACAACAGATGCTCACGTCAAGTTGGAGAAGCCTGCCTTCTTCTTCGGAGATCATATCAAAGATGGCGGCCAGCGTGTGTATGAAGGGACTTATAAATGGCTCCGTCAGATAAAGGGTGGAAGATTCTTTCTTCCGACATGGAGAGGATGTTCCCGCTGTCCTACTTCCAGCACATGTCCGTCCCTCGGAAGATGGAATGGGACATTTCTCGATATGTCCCCGAGATTACCCTCGGTGATTTGGGTCCTCATAAAGTGCATCGTCATGATAGCCATGACAGGTCGGTCCTCGGCTTATTCCCTGGGTCGCGCAAGTCTGAGGTTCCGGCGGGAGAGATACCACAACTTGGCACTACTTTCCTCAACGCGTTCATGGAAGTGGAGGGTGATTATCCGGTCGGGTTCCGTGCGCCCGGGTGGGTCCATTCCACGGAGAACTACTGGTGGGGCAGAATGGTAGGATTCGTCCTCACCGACCTTGGGGATCTGCTACAGCACGTGGGACTGTACGTGGCGGTCAGGGCCGTAAGTGGGGTATCCCACCAGGCTCTCATAACTTTTTCGGGATCCTGGAGCGCTACAATTCTCTGACGGGGACGTTCTTTACCCCGGTCGGAGAGATGGGCCTTGCAATGCACGAGCTACATGAGGTCTCGGGGCTATCAACAGGGGATATCCTATATGAGGAATATGTCCCGACCACTAAGGAGCTCCACCACTTGAAGAAAGAGTTTCCTGGGTGTACGAGACTTATTGGGAAGTGATGTGTCACTTCCACATTTGTGGTCAGATAACCACCTGGCGGTCGCAGGGAGTCAAGCAACTGTCTTGGGCCAGTTACTTACTTAATGATATCGATAGTAAAGATACTCTGATAACCCGACTGGTTCCCAGTTCCGACAGGGAGATTGAAGACAGGATCGATCAGGCTTCTGAAGGCTTCTACACCACGGTCTCGAACGAGGACGGTTTCGACCCTGACCTGGTTTTTGAAAGCTTCCACCATCAAGCCCGGACCCCTATCTCTGATAGGGCACTGTTGGCAGGCTTCTTGATGCTGTGGCTGAAGCGTTGTGTGGTGCCCACGTTGCCACATGAAGTTATTGTTGCTGACGTGGTGTACCCGGCGGTGCTCCTGGCTCATAGCAACCCTATAGCCCCTCCCGGCCATGGTGGCTGGTATTCAGAGCGGGTTGCGGGCGCTAAACAAGAGTTTCTGCGAGGCGCCGAAAACTACCGACTCCCACGGCAAGCCGTATGTCGACTCAGAGGGGAATCCGACGGTGAAGCGTCCTAACCCTCGGATCGAGCTGCCTTATACGTACCTTCTGGCTTGGTACGTGATGCACTGCCCTTCTTTGATGACGGCGGTGTGTTGGAGGGAGAGTTCCGTCCCTTTTGTACAGCGGTTGGAGGGTTCGAGGTGGAGTGACGTTTATATATATTACGTCCGGAAGCGACTTTCAGATCCCGCGAATTACCAGATCAATCGCTGCTTCCCCGAGATCCCTGGTGCATCTTCCGGGGATCTATGTACTGATTCCGCGGGCTCAGATGGCTTCACGAGGTTGTCCACGGGAGCCTTTTGGTGGTTGATCAATATCCGACCCGGATATGTGCTTTTCCGGCAAGGGACTTCATGCACCATCGAGCCGTACATGCCGAATCGTTTCGCTCGACAGTTCGGCTACGATCAACTCTACGTCGGGAATCCCAACGCTCGACTCGCCTTCGAAGGGAACTTGTTCGAAGGTGCTCGGGCTTGGTACTACAGTGTGGCCGGAGGGACGGGAGCAACTTTCCGTCTACCTATCGAGGGGCCCAAGTGCCGCATGAGTTTCAGCTTCTGCACCTGGTACTCTCAGGTTAACCAGTCACCGGACTTTGCTCCGGGGTCTTCATGCATTGAGAGTATCAATGCAAGTCTCGAGGCAAGGTCAGAGTCTGGTAAGCCCTCGAAACTCACCGAACAGTACCTGAAGGCCCAGAAGGAGGTCGGGAGAAGATCGGGAAGGGAGCCGCGGGCAGTAAGGGCGGAGCCGCAAGCAGCAAGGGCGGAGCCACGAGCAGTAAAGACTCGTGGGGTGGTGAGCAAGCGTCGTCAACGTTCTGCTTCAACTGCTGAACCTGCTCCCAAGAAGGTTCGGAGAGACTTGACAACCGAAGTCTCCCGCTCTGAAGACATCCCTGCTGTCGTTGAGGTACCGAGGGAAGAAGACATAGCTGAAGAGGATATTCCTTTAGTCCGTCCCCCTAGGTCGAGCAGCAGAGACCGTAGGTCTGCGGAGGAAGGGGAGCTCGTCGACAGAGCCACCATCACTGACGAGGATGAGCAGATAGACATCATGAGTGGAGGAGATGTCGACATTCCGGGGATTTATGTTCGACCCGGGTCTTTACTTGCTCATGAAGGGAGAGATGAGGTACAGCAACCTGGGTCGCCTAGTGTCTTCATTACCAGTCCTCGGGCAGTTGACCCCAGTCCTACCACTGGGGTAATTGGTGGCAAGGCTCCGGTTGCAGAAGTCTCGCGCGAGGCGCTATCGTCTTCCTCACTCTCAGGGGAAAGCGAGTTTGAAGACGTGGTTGACTATGGTGATGAACCCGTTTTTCCTGATCCGAGAAAGTTCTCCCATATCTCGGAGGAAGAAATGTACGGGGGTGAGTCATCAACGGTGTCGCAGCCGGCGATTGTTCCCGCGGGAGGTACTCTTTTCACCTTTTGACCTAATTTCCCTTTTTAATTTTGAAGAGGAGGCTTTAACATTCTCCTTTTTTATGTTGCAGGATTGGCTGAGAATGTCAAGGCTGCACCCTCCTCGCAGATCGAGGAAATGGTACAAGAGTTGACCCAGCCAGAAGGGGCTATGGCTTTGGTTGCCGAGATAACTCCAGCGGGGGCAACTACTGATGCCGGGGAGGCTTCTCCTTTGCCGGAAGAGGAGGCAACCCCTAAGGCCGGGGAAGAACCCATTCTACCGGGTGAAGGGGTTACTATTGAAGCCAGGGAGACTTCCACTCCGCAGGATTTGCCCAAGGATTTGGCGTCTCTGGACCTCCCAGATGGTAAGAAAGTTTCTGATATTTTAAATGTTTCGCTTTTCTCCTTTGTGGCTAATGTCACAATAACTTGCAGAGAGGACTGAGGGGGCTCAGATGGAGAGTCCGACAGTCGGTACCTTTCTAGAAGGCCACGCAGCTCAGGTCTCGGCTGAAGCTTCTGAAGAGGTTGCACTTACTACTCCATCATTAGCTGTGGAGGTTCCTGCAGAGACAACATCTCCGGAAGCGCCAGTGGCCAGTCTCGCTCTTGACGTATCGACGGTCAGCACGACTCTTGCGCAAAAAGAGCCGGCTGGCACCCCTTTCCCCATGATAGAAAGGGGGTCGGGGAGTACCTTGGGTGATGATACCATGGATTTTCTGACACGCAAGACGGTGCAGCAGTTCCTTGACGCGATGCGATCGTGCATCGATTTTATCCTGTCTGGGCGTAGCTCTTTTGACTTTGCCCGGACGTTTCTTGGAAACATGGTCGGGAACATCGAATTAACTGGAGGCTCCTCGCTTGCTAAGTCGTGTATGCTGTTGGTGGAGCGATTGGGAAGTGACCTGAAAGAGCTGAAGTTTTTAGACAATGCTAGCTCTTCTCAAGAAGCCCAGGTCATCTTGACTAGGCTCCTAGCCAACCAGGAACGAGAGCGACAGGATGTGGAAGCACAAGTTGCTGAAGAGGTCCGCAATCTCGAGCGTCTCCAAGCTGAATGTCAGAAACTGGCTGACGATTCAATGGAATCCGAGTTCATTCGGCAAAACGCAGAGCTCGCCATTACCAATGCTTGGTCGGCCATTGCTAAAGCGGAAGCCATGATTGCGGATAATGAGAGGACACTTGTCACCATCCGGAAGAGGCTGGAGGAGCAACAAGCTGCGAAGGCTCGGGCTGAAGAAAGCCAGACCATTCATTCCTCCAGGTTGGAATCTTTGCAAGCACAGCTGGCTGCAAAACCCTTTTTATCTGAAGAGAAGTTGCGGGTCCAAGCCATAATGGAGGCTGAGAAGGCACGTCAGCACGAGATGCATCGTCTCAAGGAACGTATTCGTTCTTTGCCGGATCAGGACTTTTAGCCTTTTCTCCTTCTTCCCTCCCTTTTTTTTTTGTAAAGAAGAGGACACTCTATTAGAGTGTTTGTATCCACTTTTACTATCTTCGATATAATAAAAGTTTCTTTTGAAATTTTGTTCCATCTTCTTTGTTTAGTTGTGGATGAATTCAACTCCCTGATCACTGGCTGTGAATATTAAACTTAGGCAAGACTAAGTTCTTTCAATGAGACGCGGCGTAGACTCTAAGTCTTCTTGATGAGACGCGGCATTGATCTATAGAGTGAGACGCGGTCATCATTCAATAGGAACTTAGATTTCACTAAGTCTTTTTGATGAGACGCAGCGTCAATCACAGGGTGAAACGCGAATTTGTCTTGCTGAGCGGGACGCAGATAGAGCAGACGCGAGGGACGCAACATTGTTTGCTGAAGGGACGCGACTTTGAGTCACGTGGACGCTCCTTTTAAAGCGCGGGTGGATGCCTTTTAATTTGAGAACGGTGACGCCGATTCTTAGACGCGGCTTTCCCATCTGTGTGTAATGCAGCCGGACGCGACTTTGCTGTCTGCGTTTGATGCAGCCTGACTTAAAGATTTTATGAGATCTTTGACCGTCAAGTCTTCACTGACGATTGAACGTCAAGTCTTCACTGACGTTTGGGAAACCGGGTCATCCGTTGTTTTCCAAGGCAGTTGTCCACGCGTCAATTTTTCATTGGACTTGGGCGTTTTAACGCTCTTTAATGCAAAACCGGCGCTGGCGGTTGGAAACCGGTGTCTACGACGGTTCCCAAAGCGACGCTCCACGCGTCAGTCCTCCATTGGGCTTTGACAGTCGTGCGCGACGGTTCCGATTGATGCACCATTACTAGCAGTTATTAGGGTCTGCCTATAAATAGGGCTAACCCCCTTCCTCTAATAGCGGTTGCTCAGACTGTGCTCTGTTTGGGAACGAGTACTCTAAGGGACTCTGCCTTCTCTCTTCAAGGACCCTATCAGGGGTTTGCCTCCATGGATGAAGGTGCCTCTGTGGATGAAGACGACCCAGAGCTTTCATGCTTCTGTTTGGTCTCTTCAAACGGAAGCGTCTCTTTGATCGCCTTTCATGTCCGCGTTTGGACGCAGAGAGCCCGACTCTTAGTAGAGGCCTCTGTTGGTACGCCTTCCTGATTAGCCATGATATTTTAATCTACCACGGCCTGTACTTTGGCATCATCATTATCTTGAATTTTCCCATGAAGTATGAGTTGGTGCATTCCTTCTGGAATTTGCGCCGCCAACTTCCTCTCTGGACGCAAGTGCTGAAATCCTTGTCACTTGGCGCCGGTTTTGTTCACAAAGCTTGCGTTTCAAAGCCACTGTCTTGGCGCGTTTTATGGCTACTGTCTTAGACGAATTCCAAAAAGGTTTCAGACCCGAGCCTTGCAACTCTTGTTCACTCAACAAGAAGATGGCAACTTTCGGCGTCTGTGCCTTTTAGGCGTCTGTGCTTTCGACTTGGGCGCAGAATGAGACCGCGTTTTGATTCGCGTTTGTCTCTGCTGACGTAGCAGTTTGGCTCACCGCGTGGGTCATTCCGCGTCTGCTTGGCCGACTGCGTGGATCATTCCCGCGTCTGCTTGGCTGATTGCGTGGATCATTCCCGCGTCTGCAGTCTGCATTTGCGACTTAGTTTTTCTCTGTTGAAACATACTAAGTTGCAGATTGTTCTGATTCCTTTGTTTCATTCCTTGCAGGTAGACTTGCTGGTTTGCTGGGCCCCTGGAAGGATACTTTGGCCGGCGAACTTGTTCGATGTTCACCTATAAGAGAGTATATTATGGTCCTCGTCACCTATAAGAGAGTATATTACGTCTCTGACGAGGACCTAACCCTCGCCAAGGTCTCTTCAGATCTGCTTCGCCATTCATGCCTGCTGGCAAGAGATGGTCAGGCTATGCATGACGGCGATGAGGGTTCCGCCGGTTGTGGTGGCGGACAAGATCCTCTTCCTCTCCCACTCCAGAAGTCACATCAAGGACAGTCCATGTCCGTTGGATGGTCTGCTGGGGGAAGAGATGTTCATAAACGAAGGGTTGCAGGACTTTCTGTTGCCACCAGACCTCAAGAACACCATTGCTCTTAGCTTAGTCAGCTAGGGCGCTTTCGATGTTTACATCATGCATCGTGGTGTAACCAGCTTCTATTGTAGCCACAAAACATCGCGCACTTGGAATCAGACGCGACTTATAAGGAGTGAGTGCAACCTCTAAGAGAGAGAGGGACTTCTTTGTACTCCTTAATAGTAACACTCAATCTTATTGTATAAGAGAGCGTTTTTTTTTTTACTGTAACACTCCATCTTATTGTATAAGAAAGCGTTTTGTATCACTTTCATACGTTCGGAAATAAACAAAAGTGACACTTTTCTTTTTGCCTCTTTCATTGTCTTGAACTTTTTGTCTTAGACTCGTAGAAGCAAAGAATCTTTGACTTTATTAAAATTATGATGGTAACTTTAATAAGTTAAACTTTGTGGAGGGAAAGATCCTATTTCAGGAACTTTCACAGTACTGTCAGAGGTGTAATATTAACTTGACAGAGATGAAATAATCTTTGGTGGGCCTGCCACTTTATAAGAGAAAGTGACAAGTAGAATTGGTACCCCCAGGGAGGGTAAGCTCTGATCAGAGGTTTAGAGTTAACTTAATCGAGTTCAGCTGGGGATTTGATGAAAACACTGTTAATTGGTGTAATATTAACCTAACAGTGTTTTTAGGTGGACCTGTTATTCTATTGAAGAGAATAACAAGTGAGATTAGACTCGTGGAGAGTCTAGGAAGGTTTGTTACCGTTAGAGGTGTGATATTAACTTAACGGGTTGAAAGTGGTCTTGTCAGAAGTGTAATGTTAACTTGACAAGGATATGAGTCAGAGGTGTGATATTAACTTAACTCAGAAGTGTCACTGTCATAGGTGTAATGTTTAACTTGACAGTGAGGTAATGCTAGAGGTGTAATGTTGAACTTAGCATTGGTCATCTCGACTTGGACAAGGAAGTCGAGGAAAGGTCATGGCCATAGGTGTATTGTTGAACTTAGCGATGACTCAGATGCTAGAGGTGTAGTGTTAACTTGGCATCATTCATTTCAGCTTCGATGTGGAAGACTGAAGAAAAGTGATTGTCATAGGTGTAATATTAAACCTGGCAGAAACTTGACGTACTGCTTAGAGGTATAATGTTAACTTAAACAGTAGTTTTGTCAGAGGTGTGATATTAACTTGACAAGAATTGGCTTGAGCCGAAAACAGTTTGAGGACCTGTCATTCTATGGATGAGAATTGACAAGTGAGATTTGAAGTGCCAGAGGTGTAGTGTTAACTTGGCAAGTGTAGAGTTGACAAGCAAGATTTGTACTCTACAAGGGGTATTTAATTACCAGAGGTATGGTGTTAACTTGGCAACGATTGTTAGCTCATTTTTTTGTGGTCCTACCATTCTGTGGATGAGAATTGGTAAGGGATTTTGGAGGAAAGAGTGGAATCAAGTCCACTTAGGATTTTTAGCAAACCCCCAGCTATCAACGGATTTGAGGTGCCTTTACCAACTACCGTTTGAGTTGGGCTAGCCATGCTATTCCCCTCAGCATGATGAGTTGTCGAAGACTTATGTTGGGCTTAGAAGCCAACATTTTTCCTCTATCCTTAGCCGTTGGAGGCGTCGGATGTTAATGAAGAAATTCTTCTCGCTTTGATCAGAGGTGTACTTTTAACTTGATCAGCAGAAGAATACCATCTAAGGATAGTATTTCTTCAGGAACCTGCCATTGATCGGCATCATAAGTGTATCGCCATTTGAAGTTATGAGGCGATATGACCCATTTGAGTAGACTGACTCTACTACAAATGGTCCTTCCCATTTGGGTTGGAATTTTCCTTTTGTCTTGTGCGTCATCACCATGGGTCTTCTGACGGCTAAGACAAGATCGCCTTTCTTGAAAGTTCGTACTTTAACTTTCTTATTGAAAGCTCTGGTGATTCGAGCTTGGTAGAGCTCGATTTGCTGTTGGGCTTGCAGACGCTTGTCGTCTAAGGCCTCCAATTCTTGGAGTCGCTGTCGATGCTTCTCCTCTGTTGTCATCTCCGCTGTCAAGGCGACACGTAGAGATGGAATTTGAATTTTCAATGGGAGCACGGCCTCACACCCGTATACCAAAGAAAATGGCGTAGCTTTAGTTGGGGTTCGCACAGTTGTGCGATAGGCCCATAAGCATTCGCCTAGTTTGTCGTCCCAGTCCCGTTGACTTTTCGAGACGAACTTTTTGAGAAGCTTACCAATGGTCTTGTTGAAAGCTTCTGCGAGGCCGTTAGCGGCAGGATAATATGCCGTTGAAGACACACTCTGGATTCTGAACTTAGCGCAGAATCTCTGGAATGCCTGGCTGATGAACTGGGGTCCATTGTCATGGACAATCCGCCGAGGTACACCGAAACGGTAAATAACGTGATGTTTTACGAACTTGATCACGTTGGACGACTTGACCTCCTTCAAAGGGATGGCTTCGGCCCATTTGGAGAAATAATCGGTTATCGCCAGAATGAACCGATGTCCTTTTGATGATGGCGGGCTGATAGGACCAACCACGGCCATGCCCCACATTTCGAATGGCCAGGTAGAGGCCGTAGAGTGGAGATAGCCTGGCGCTTGATGAATAAAGTCGCCATGCACTTGGCAGGCGTGACATTTCTTGGCATAAGTGACGGCATCGGCGACCATCTTAGGCCAATAGTAACCCAGTCTTTGGAGTCGATGTGCCAGTTTTGGGCCAGGTTGATGGGCTCCACACATACCGTCGTGGGCCTCTTTTAATACTTCTTGTGCTTCGTTTGGTGAGAGGCACTGGAGTAAGATCCCGTCATGCGATCGACGATACAATGTTCGCGTAATCGCATTATAATAGAATTTGGGGGCTTTCCTTCGAATGGCAGCCGCTTCTTTGGCGTTCTCAGGCAAGATGCCATACAAGACGAAATCAATGTAGGGGAACCGCCAGTCTCTAGGTTCTGGACCGGTTGACGCTTCAAGTGCTTCTTCGCGGTGACGACCTCCCGTTGACTCCTGATAATCCTCGAGAGCATTTCTCGGGCAATACAGGTCGTGGCTGTAGACGAATATCTTCTCCATTGCTCCAGCTGGAAGAGCTAAGGAGGCAGCCAGGGATGCGAGTGCATCTGCGTGCGCATTTTGCCTGCGCGGTACATGGTCTATGTAGAAGCTTGTAAATCCCTCGGCCATGCGGATAGTTGCATTGTAATAGGGTACCAAGTCTTCATGTCTGACTTCGTACTCCCCGCGAACTTGGCTGACGATGAGCTTGGAGTCGCCGTATGCTTCGAGATTTTTAACGCCAATCTCATCGGCGAATTGCATCCCAATCAAAAGAGCGTTGTATTCCGCCACATTATTGGAACAAGGCTCGGTCAGTGAGACAGCTCGGGGAATCACATAATTTTGTGGGGAGACGAGTATCACTCCTACCCCTGCTACTATGTGTCCCTTCGGGCTTGTTCTTGATGCACCGTCGAAGAAAAGTTGCCATACTTGACTTTCGAACGATGTCTGAGTCAGGCAGACTTCAACAATGGGAGATCCTCGTAGAGTTTGACTGCCCTCGGATCTGGGTGTTCAGCTAAGAAGTCTGCCACCGCTTGTCCTTTAATAGCCTTTTGTGGCAGAAAATGCATCTCATATTGTGATAGCAATATGGCCCATTTTGCCAGTCGGCCATTTAGCGATGAAGGTTTAGTCATAAGTAACCTCAGAGGGTTGACTTTTGATATGACATTTATAGTTTGGCCTATCAGATAGTGTCGCATTTTCTGGATAGCGAACACCAGTGCCAAACATTCCTTCTCGATCGGGTTGTACCGATGTTCGGCTCCGATCATTGTTCTACTCAGATAGTAGATTGCCTGTTCTCGTCCTTCTTCATCATTCTGAGCTAGTAGAGCTCCCAAAGAATGGTTCATTGCCCGGACGTACACCAGGAAAGGTTTTCCGGACACCGGGGCTGCAAGGACTGGTGGTTGGGTGAGGTATTGTTTGATTTCCTCAAACGCTTGTTGGCAAGCATCGTCCCAAATGAACGAGACACCCTTCTTCATCAACTTAGCGAAAGGTTGGCATCTTCCAGAGAGGTTTGAGATGAACCTGCGGATGTACGCCAATCGACCCTGTAAACCCTTAGTTCCTTGAGGTTTCTCGGGGGTTGCATCTCTTGGATAGCGCGGACTTTCTCCGGATCCAAATGGATTCCTGTGGAAGTCACAACAAATCCTAGGAATTTGCCACTGGCTACCCCCAGGAAGGACTTGGTGGGGTTCATCTTCAATTGATGAGCCCGCATGATGTCGAAGACCACCTTCAGATCGGCTATGTGATCTCCTTTAATGCGACTTTTCACCGCAATGTCATCGATATAACATTCCACCGTTTTGCGCATTTGCTGATGGAAAATGGCATTCATGGCCTTTGGTAGGTTGCCCCCGCATTCTTCAGTCCAAAAGGCATGACAGTATAGCAATATATCCCTAGAGGAGTCCTGAAGGAGGTATGCTTTTCATCATCAGGATACATTTTGATTTGATTGTATCCTGAGAATCCGTTCATGAAGGACATTCGTTCGAATCCACAAGTATTGTCAATCATAACATCTGTGATTGGCAATGGGAATTCGTCTTTGGGGCAAGCCTCGTTTAGATTGCGGAAGTCGATGCAGATCCTGATCTTCCCGTTCTTCTTGGAAACGGGGACGATGTTGGCTACCCAGTCGGGATGTTGTTCTTCCCTGATGAAGCCAGAATCAATAAGTTTTCTGACTTCTGATTGAATTGCCTCCATTATTTCTGGGCGAAACCGTCGCTGTTGTTGTTTGACAGGCTTTACGTCCGGATTGATGTTGAGGCGGTGCATGGCCACTTGAGGATCAAGTCCTGGCATGTCTTCATAATTCCAGGCGAAGACGTCTATATACTCCTGTACAAGAGATATTAGACCCTTCTTCTCTGAAGGTGACAGGCCGTCACTTATGAAGATGGGCTTAGGGTTGGCCTCATCTCCTAGGTTGATCTGAACAACCTTGTCTTCTGTGGGTGGCTCACGTTGTTCAAAGCGGGTATCCCAAAGAGCATTTAAATGTTTGATCCAAGGGTCTGTATTAGATTGGATCATTTCTTCATCTCCGTCTTCCAGGTGGCTTGTTGAAACCATGTTCACTGAAAGTTCCTTGAAGATGTTGCCGACACTGACATCTGACTCCCAAGATGATGTGTCTGAAGAGTAATCGTTGCTCGACGATTCTTGAGAATCGGAGGCTGATGGGACCGGAGTTGATACGTAGCCCAACCCCCGGCGCGTCCGATGATAATAATCGGGGGCCTTTCCTTTCGGCACAAAGGATCGGAGTAGCGTTCTCCTTCCTCTGCCGAAGTTCAACCCGGGTCTGTTGGTTAGATCATACCCCATGCATTTCATCATTTTGAGCGCTTTTGGTTCATAATGACTGAGCTGAGGGGATTCCTCCTCACTTTTCGATTCTTCGCGGGGCGTTGGTTCAGTCGTCATTCGCCCGAAAAGGATTGGTTTTTGGCCTTTTCGTCTTGTCGGAACCATGAATATAGATTCTTGCGCATCACCATTATCCTGGTATGTCCCGAAAGATGATTTTACTGGTACATGCAATGATGTCAAAGCATCTACTGCCGACCAGGGATCGTCATCTATATCAGTGCTAGTGTCTGACGGTATTGAATCAGAAGCACACACAGGAAAATACGCAAAATCTAAATCTTCATTAATATACCAACCGCCTACATCATCGGTGGTATTATCAACATCGAGCTTATTAGTGCCTGTTACAAGTGGTTCTAACTCCCACAGGCACTCTTCTTTCTCGGGCTCAATATCAGCCTCATTACCAGAGTCTGGCTCCTCTGGTTGCGGGGTTTCATTTGACTCCTCAGGATCCTGATATAGGAGGGAGTCAGTGAAATAATTTTCGACCCCTTTAAACGGATACCTCTCGGCTATCAACGTTTGAATTGTTCCACTCCCGTCAATGTATTTCATGACCTGGTGGAGAGTGGATGGAACGATGGAATTGCGGTGAATCCACGGTCGTCCCAGCAATAGATTGTAGGAAGTGTCGGCGTCGATAATGTAGCATGTTACTTCCGACCTGAGGCTTCCAATCTGACACCTGAGCTTGATTTTCCCCATCGGCCGGGTCTAGTTGGCATTGAACCCATAGATAGTCGTCTGTGTAGGGCTCAAACGGTGGGTAGGGATGCCGAGGTGTTGCATGACTCGGCGAGGCATGATGCTCAATGCGGACCCTGGATCTACCTGGATGCGGCTTACCTCAGACGATCCAATATACCCTGTGAAGTACAGGGGTCGATCATGCTTCACTTTAACCTGCATATCATCTGCTGTGAAGGTAATGCAGGGAGCATTTGGGGAGGTGTGGAGACAATCCTCTACATCTTCCTCCTTTGGCACCTGGGTCATAAAGACCTCAGAATTTGCCAGAGCTTCTTGCAGAGCTTCTCTGGTAGACTTTGATAGTCTAAGAAGTTCATACAAGGTAATGCGTGCCGGAATGTTGGCCAACTGAGCCAGGACATCAAAGCGGTAAGGTGTCATAGATCCTTCCACAATGCCCTTTTGAAGGGCTCGAGAAAATCGAGTCTCCTTTTGCTTCTCCACAGGTGGCTTTGTGGGGGGCCTGACTGGCTCCGCAGTTAGTTGTGGAGGGGCTACTGCCGTCTCGCCGTACTGTTTCAAGTACGCCTGTCCTGAACGGGTTCCCGCCATTGGTTGGTTGGGCTCTGCGGCCAAGACTATCGTTTCCTCCTCTGAGTCGGTCAGTGAAGGGACATCAGTTTCCGCTTCTCGGAAGAGGCGCATACCACGTTGCAAGATGAGGCTTTTGCCTTGCCTTTGGATTTCCTGTTGGTCACAGTAGTCCATTGCCGTGCATCGACAAGGTCAGGGTGGACCCACATGATTACCCCTTGAGGCGTAGGGACGGGTACCAAGCCTTTCTCTTGCTGCTGGTGAGGGTCTGTGTTGACTATTCTCAGTTCTCCTCTTGGAATAGGGACCACCCCCGCAGGCGTTGGGGGTTGTCTTCCGAACTGGAGAGCTGACGTCACATTGGCCGTCACCTTCTTCTGCTCTGGTCGGAGCTTTAACACTTCCGCGTCAATCAGAGCTTGAAGGACATCCTTGAAGACGTAGCAGCTTTTGGTAGGATGTCCAACATCCTGTGATACATGTAGTAGTTGGGGTTGTCGGTTTTGCCAACTTCCTCTGGGCGCCTAGCTTCAGGGAGCTTCAGTCGGTTGCTCTTGTTGAGTAGTTTAAAGAGTGAATCGACATGTTCCTCCTTGAAGGAATATTGTTTGTTGGCGCGAGGCTGACTTGAAGAGCCACTCGCCCGGCCTGATTGAGGTTTGGCGGGAGATTTGGTCTCCGTTGCCAAATTATCCTTCCGCTTTGTTTGGAGGGATGTGTCTGGCGCACGCCTGGTCGACCGTTCCGGTCTAGGCTTACCTTCCTTCGCTCTGACGCGGGCGACAATCTCCTCAGCCTGTTCACCTTGTTGGACCAATTGCTTCCAGGTGCGGCTTTCAGCAACTCCTATTTGAGCAAGGAGTGAGGTTTGGAGATTATGGCGACATGTTTCCACCAGGGTGGCCTGGGTCATACCGCTTGGACACCGGAGTGCCATGTTCCGAAATCTTTCCACGAAAGATTTGACGGACTCCCCTTTCCGCTGTTTGGTAGCCAAAAGGGTGAGCATCGTGACTTCGGAGTCATCTTCGAAGAAGCGTGTTAAGAACAGCTTCTCTAGATCGCCCCAGTTCTTGATAGAACCTTCTGAGAGCTTCATAAACCATTCAAAGGCCAACCCTTTCAGGGTGCCGATGAACAGACGCGCCAGAATAGCATCATTGTCTACTACATTCCCGGTTTGGGATTTGAAGTAATAGATGTGCTGGTTGGGTGACCCCTTCCCGTCGAATGCTTGGAGGGTTGGAGCCTTGAACTTAGGAGGGTATGGAACCAAGTCCCACTCAGTCGGATAGGGCCGGACCACTCCTACTTCTTGGAGGTCTTTGCGATTGGCAAGGGCCTCGAGGCGTCGTTCCAATTGACTCATCCTCTTAGCATGAGTCTTCTCCTGGTCTTGGTCGCTTTTTATTTGCGACGAGGGTTTAGACGAATCTGAAGTAGATTGCTGTCTCTCTTCAGAAGGTTCGGAAGATGAGTTTCCTCCCTTTCTCCCTTTACCCTTTGGCCTTCTAGGAGGGGATTTCTCCCTTTCTTCGAGCAGCTGCTCAAGCATCTGCTTGAGGGAGTCAATAGATTTCTGCTGAGACATAATTATGTCCATTTGTGCCTTTTGGACCTGGGCTTGCTGTTCGAAACGTCTAGCCGTCTCCTCAGGAGTGCCTACCATGTAGGCGGCAGCCTCCCTCTCGACGGAAGAGTTTGAAGCCCGTGATTCAGCTACGGCGGAGTGGGAATCGTTCACTTCAACGCCGTGGGCTAAGGCATTATAGTTAACTGGGGGAATGGCCCCCATCCGGGTGCGAGTGTGTCGGTACACCCCTTCCGGTTCGGAGTCAGACTCATCTGAGCTGACTGCTGGTTGTTTTCCCTTGCTTCTGCTTGTCATATTCGCACTGAGCTCCGGGTACTCAACGTCAGAGAATGTTCTCCTTTTGTGGGAGCGTCTTCTTTTAGCTGACGGGGGAATCAGGGTCAGCTGTCTGATCAAAGACTGCTGGTTCACGCCTGATTCGCAATGGCATCCAGAAAGTATGGAGATAAGTCGTTGGCAGCAGCATGCCGAAGTGACCTGATTGGCACTTCTTTTCTTTGTCAAGTAATCCCTCAAATTCATGGTAGGGGAATTGAAAGGATTGGCCTCGCAATGTCGAAGACGGGAGGCATCCATGTGCTGTACAGCCTGGACGCGGGCATCGGGACGCAGTTCTCGCGACGCGGCTGTGTAACGCGCGTCTGGCGTCTCTGCTGAGATGAAACGCGAATCTCGCGTTGCTTCCTGGTGCGTCTGGGCAGAGACACTTGAGAGAGGATGGACTGCTGGGCCCCACGCCTGTGGGCGCGTGCTTCCTGCGTTGGACGAGACGTAGAAGCTTCGTCTCGACGCTTGGTAAGTTGGTCTTCAGAGGACTCAACTTGAGGAGTCGCGCGTTTGGGGCGCCAAACGCGGATTTCACGTACTGGACGTGGCGCGGGTAAGGCGCGAGATTGTACGTCGCGTCTAGTCTCAGTTGGACAACCAACGGTTCCAACTTGCAGTTGACGCGCACGTCTCCTCTGTCGACGCTCAGCATTCCGGTTGCGTCGAGGAGGTGGAGAAAAACCAACAACATCCTGATGTTGAACATTAGGGAGTTTAACCACGTGGGTCTCCTGAGAGACGTTGACGCGGGTTTTCTGTGCGCCGGAGTTGGTCGCAACAGCAACTGTGCTTGGGATCACGCGGGCCTTCTGAGAGGTGTTGACGCGTGAACTTTGCTGGGCACAATGGGCAGCAGCAGCGGCGCCCAAGAGAGCTTCAGGTCGAGCTTCGGGGACATTTCCCGCCGAGACCCTGCGACAGACGCGGGTCTTTGGGCTCTTGGAGCCAGAAGAGAGAAACTCTTCATATTTCGCCTGGTCGAACTCGACGACGAGTGATTCGACCATCTTCCCCTTACGGAGGACGTCATCCTGCGCCACGATCTGTTCGTCAGTGACGAAAGTAGTCCCCAGCGGAGTCGACATCTCTTGTATGACCCGGGAAAGGAGAGAGACGAGAATTTGCGGTAAAAGTTTTCCTTGAATCAAATGAAAAGGATTACAACAAAAACTGTTCCTTCCGGTTACAAGGGAGGGAGAATATTGAATCTTGAATTCCCCCTTTATTTAATGCTGGGTTCTTCGTGTGGCGGTGGAGAGTGAATCTTGTTCTCCGTTGACCAGATGACCGTCCTTCTGGGATCTCCTCTTCGGCCGGTAGAAAGAGTAACTCAGCTCTGTCTACCAAAACTCTCGAAGAGAAGGTAGGCGAAAGCTAGCTCGTACGCAGCGAACTTGCTGAAAAGTTGATCTGCTTCTTTTCTCTCTGTGTCGCCCTCTTGTTGCTGATTGCCAAAAGTTTGACCTTGATGCTGATCGCCCAAAAAAAAGTCCCCCTTCTCTCTTCATAGCGATGGGGCTATTTATATAGGTTTAGGGGGTGATTGTGCCCCCTAAAAATGCTCCACGATGAGGGGCCACTTCCCGCTACTTGTGCGGTGAATGGCCCCGTAATCCGGGTGGTTACAACTGAGGCGCGGGTGTCAGGCCGACGCACCTTGATGCTGAGGCGCGGGTATCGGGCCGACGCGCCTTGATGCTGAGACGCGGGTGATAGTGACAACGCGCCTTGATGCTGAGACGCGGGCCAACGCGCCTTGATGCTGAGACGCGGGCCAACGCGCCTTGATGCTGAGACGCGGGCCAAGAGCCAACGCGCTTTGATGCTGAGACGCAGGTGATAGTCCCTTGCGTCTAGAGCTTGAAACTTTGCTTCTCAATGGCTTGTCCTCCAGTAACTTTTAGACAGCCTACAAACTTGTTTTGATCAACTATTCATGAAAATCAAAAACCAAAACATGAAACGTGTGTGTATTGTGCACTTGAGCATATCAACTATACTAAGCTTTACAAATGGATCTAAAACACACTAAACTAAACTAGGATACCTAAGTCTTCTTGACGATCTTCATCTTCAAGTAGACCCGATCCAAAACTCCATCCATGGGCTAGGCAATGTGTGATCTTGAAGCTTGAGCCCTGGAATCACTTGTGAAGCTTCCAAACACCTCTTGTTGAAGCAATCACCAACTAATATCTTGTTTAAAGATCTGAAACTAAAATCACAAGATTATTAGTAAACATAACTACATGAGTTAATCATCATCAAACTAGGGTGGAAGGCCTTTGGGCCAACAGATACCAGAGTCAACATAGATTCAAAAAGTGAAACTGAATCACAAAATTGAGAATCGGTATCACATTCATCTTTAAGTTTAATCTCATTAAAATGAAAACTTGCCAATTTATCAATGGGTTGATATTGGTCAAGTTCAAATTTTTGTGGTGAAATTGAGTCTTGGTTAAAATCTTCAAGATGCCATGATTCTTCGTCAATATGGCTAGGGGAATCAGGAGTGGTCGAAAATGTGTTAGGTAAAGTTTCCTCATTCCTATCATTAATTGTATTGACCAAATGACTCACTTTTACTTCTAGCATATTGATAGATTGGAGACGATCTATTTGGGATTGAATAATATCATTTTGGGACTGAATCATGAATTCCATAGTCTTTTCTAAGTCAACCGGTTCTTTTTGTTGTGGTTGGACTTGAAAATTAGAGTAAGGATCTTGAATTTGGGAATTATTTGAGAGAATTGAGTCTGCTATGTTTGTACTTATCGTGTGGACTCAAGGAAGGCTTCAAAAGTCTTTTCTAAAGAAGATTTCTCTTCTATAGGTTGGTCTTGGTATGGATTATATGAAGCGGTTTGTTGGTAAGGTTGTTGATAGTAAGACTCGGGGGAGTTGTATCCCCACTGACTCGGTGAAGAGTGGTGATGTGTAACACCCCGAATTTTTAAACCCTGATTTAAAATATAAATCTCGAATGATTATGTTAATTGTGTGTGTAATGATTTTTAATTTAATTTTGGGAATGCCTAGTGGTATATATGAATATACCTATATCATGATATATATGTGACTTGTATTTCAATGAGATGAAATACTAGTATTATACTAGAAATACTTGTATTTGCCAAGAAAATACATTCATGGCAATTTACTATATTATATTGTTAGTGGAGGGAGTAGGTATGCATGAGAGGGGAGATCAAGGGCCTAGATCTTTTTGATTTGGGGAGTGACACTTGGATGAAAGGGGGTGGCAAACTTGTAATATTTTGGTGTGGGGATATTAAAAGAGTCAAGACAAATTTTTCTCCTTCATCCTCATCCTAGAGAGCTTTCTTCATGGAGAAGAAACCCTAGAACCTAGATGAAACCCATCTCCATTTCATGCTTCCAATTTTTTTTCTCCCACTAAATCCTCCTCTCTCTCCCCTTGGATCTGAGATCGCGCGCGCGGGGCGGGGGCCAGCAGCGGCGGCCGGCCAGGCCGCGGCTGGGCGGCGGCCGGCCAGGCGACGGCCGGCCAGGCCGTGGCTGGGCGGCGGCCGGCCGGGCCGCGGAGGGCGACGAGGCCGGGTCGAGTTGATGATTGTGAGTGGTTTTTCTCCTTTTTCTTCTTCTCAAATTTCATCTCTTGAAAATCCCTAAAATTGATCTATTAGTTGAATGAAAATTCTTCCCTTGAGCTATTCATGCTATTATCCCTTGTAATTTCATAGCTTTTAAAGTATGTAGTAATAAAAAATTTGACCTTGGGACATATTGAGTTAATTCCATTATATAAATTGTTGGGTGAGGAGGTTGCATGATGAACTATGTCATATAGAGATGGGACTTATAAATTTTCAGTTTTGGTGTAAATCTTAAACCTAGGAGTCCCAACCTCACAATTAAACTTGAAGGTGATGAAGCTTACATTGAGAGTTTGTGAGACTAATGTTTGTGAAATTTTGTTCTTCCTTCAATTGGAATAAATATGCTTCATAGAATCATTTGGTCTAATGCATGATGAAGTTGCTAAGTGTTGTAATTCTTATAGTAGAACTTCTCTTGTGATTATGTGACTCCCTTGTAATAACATGCAACCTAGCCTTTTGGCGACAAACTATTAAATCCTATATGATAGCATAATATTCAAAGAAGGGCCTTGGAGTGAGTTAGTTAAATTTTATCAAGACGTATACTTTCTTGTAAATCATATATGAGTCTATTTTGGAAATCGATCGGGGGTTAGTATTGGTTATCATTAAATAAGCAAGGTTAAGCCGTAGAAATTTGGGTGACATTATATCAAAAGTTCAAGTGTCGATTAGCGTATTATTAATAGAAGACGAGATTAACCTATAGCATGGTATTAGTGTCATAGATGCGTGTATCGTTGCGATTGGGGGAGATCAAGTTATAGATTTCCCCTAACCTTTAGTATAGATGGAGGATCTTGAAG
The DNA here is from genome assembly GCA_038442645.1 of Agave tequilana. NCBI lineage: Eukaryota > Viridiplantae > Streptophyta > Magnoliopsida > Asparagales > Asparagaceae > Agave > Agave tequilana. The sequence continues at coordinate 28,233 of JAVJIF010002652.1, forward strand.
CTTTTCACACTTGTGAGGGTTGAACCTCTTGCTATTCTTACATAATAATCTGTGCAATCGAATCAATATTTGATCTTGGTCATGTTAATGAGATAAGAAGGAAAGTTTCATGATATAAGTTAAATATGAAGTGGGAGGTGAATTAAGGAGGGACTTGTGATAAATCATGTAGTGATCAAATTATGCATACTCTTATAAATAATTCTTGTGACCACAAATCTAAATACTTTAGTCCATGACTTGCTTATAATTCAAATGAGATGAAGAAATAATAGGAAAAGTGAAGAATTTGTTAATAGAGCACCTTTGGTATGGTAACACAAATCTGTTAAAATCTGTCCAGATTTGAGACCTGAAACATGAAGTTCTTTCGTAAGGATATTTAATGAGGAATAGGTCATGTGATATACCGTTGGAAAGCTAAACGAGTCTACTTTCCAACCGCGCTTACGGTGTCCTAATCCAATGTCTGTGCTGGGAGTTATCACTGGAATTTGATAACTTATCGAAAGTGCAAAGTTGCAGAATTTTAGATGTCTAAATGATTTTTCCGTTTATTTCAGCTGTTCATGTAAATTAAGTGGGTCATTTAATATATTGCTAGGAAGATCAATAAATCTAAGTTTTAAAGGAAATCCCTGCGTCTCATTCTAATATCAAAAGTAGAAGTTACGATAAATCGTCTTCGATTGATAGGAAGGTCAGATCCGATGAAACAGATTTAGGTGGATCTATGGGAAAATTTTTGGAAAATATATAGGCATGTTGTGCTGAGCTTAGAACCAATCACTCTTCTTCAGTAACGCATGTTACGAACACGGGTATGTCATACCTATTTATTTAAATGCTGACTATTTTAAATTAAGGTTTCATAACGAGGTTGCCTGTGCACTCAGTGTGCTGGTGTTTACCCTTAGACTCAGATTTCGTTAATTTTATCAAAATAAGGAATTATTGTGTTATGGACTCCAAAAGATATATTTCATCCTAACACATAATCTCTTTGGTGGCCTAGTAGCTGGACTGTGAATAGAGTATTTATTGGCACATAGTCCGTAGATATCTCTGAAGCGCCGAAAGTAAATGGTAAGGATGATAGACTGATAAATTATAATTCACTGATAATTGGTCAAGTTATCGACCCACACTAAATTGTATGGACAATAGACTAATAGATGAGTGATCATGAATACTAATTGTAAGGAAAGATTTTCTTATTGTAATATTAGAGAGTTGTATTCAAATTAACTAGCACGTATGAGACATTTGTTTCTCCTTATAGTCTCGACTTACCCATCCATTTAGCCAGGATGTTTGTACGAATAATACTTTTGCATACTAATAGCATGTGCCCCTTACGGTGACCAAACTTATTAGATACTTGAGAGAAACACTTTTAATCGTATTTGCTATATCGTTCCAATTCTTAATGGTTTCTTTTCTCTTGGAGTGCAATGTCTTGATTTACGTTAGGGATTAAAGTATGATTGTGGCGTTCATATTATTCTAGTTAAAAGGGATAAGCCGATTATCTGAGTCGATGATCAACTCTATGGGTGTAATAATGAATGCTTTGAAATCTCGTATATGAAGATTTGAAAGTGAGAAGTATGGGTATGTGGCATATGTACATATGTACTATCTGGTCGTTATGCATGTGTGAACCATGTGAACAGGGTCGTTCCTCTGTTCAAATATATTTAGAGCATTACATAGAAAGCACCCATACTATATATATCTTCACACATATATCGTGTTACAAGAATAAAGGGATAGTAAGGCAGGCTTAGAACTGAACACAACCTTGTGTAATAAGTGTTGCATTTAATGTAGAACTTTGAAACATGGTGTACAAGGGCATTGGCATGTGTCTCACTGAATAATAATCATTATGATTGATATGAATATGATGGGTGAATATCACTTGATTTCTGTACTTAATGTAATTGGGTGGCATGTTCTGATTAATTAATTGATATGAATATTCCTGTAATGATGCAATCTGACAGATAAACATTAATTGTGAGTAGGATTGCTTTTGTAAGGGAATTGATGTGTATGATATATGAACCTTATGGAATTGGATGCGTTGGTTATCGTGTTGTTACTATGATATTGGGTAAACCCCAAGCACATGTCTTCTTTCTTATTGTTGCACATCATTTCGGGCATGACATGTAAGCTAGTTTTATATTGCTTGTATGAATATTATAACTTAAGTTTGCATGATGCATTATATAAGAGGAGGAAGGGGCCGGGCGGGAGCCGGTAGGAGGGGGGAAGACGGGGATTTGACAAATACATATATATATATATATTGGAGGAAGGGGCCGTGCGAGAACCGGTAGGAGGGGGGAAGACGGTGTTATTGTTGTATATACATGCTATATATATATTATATTAGGAGGAAGGGACCCGTATGCTGGGCGGAGTGCGAAGACGGTGCTATAATATACACTTAATTGCATCCTTACAAATGATTGATAATGAATGGTTATGTGTGAATACAAATGTGTATGTGTGTGTGTGACACTGGGGGTATGATGGATGAGTCGTTGTATATGACAATGAAACCATCAGAATACAAGTTTAGTTCATTGAAATGAATACCATATATTGGAAAAAAAAGTGTGCATGTGAACCAGTGCATTTCTTGAAGTGTGATGCGTTATTGCATTATGAGAAATATGATGTGGTTATATGTTGTATAATTATGGCTTGTGATGTAAGTGTTATTTGAATGCATAAACTAGGTCTATGGCATAACTTTGGTGGTTGGCATATTATAGCGTGGAATACTAGGCACGTGAGTAATACACAATATATACACTTAAGGCGAGGGAGTTTGGCTATGTAACTCATAAAACTCATCATACATAAAGATGAAATTCAATTAAGAAATTGGGGGAATACAAAAGAAGAGTCTGATCGTTCTCAGAAATTGTAGAGGCTGAGACCTTGATTACCAAACTATCGGATGCCTCCGATTCTTGTCTTCTTACTGTTTCAGATTCCTTTCATTGCGTGTATATTCATACTCTTGTTGAGATATTATCCTTTCTTGATTATTTCCACCTCACTCACTGAGCTGTCGAGCTCACCCTCCCACAGACTTATATATTGCAGGTTGCTTGGAGGCAGGGGTCAGGGCTATGCTGCGCAGGGTTCATTCTGAACCGATCCATCTCTTGTATTTTGGAACATTTGTGTTTGTGCATTTTATATATGTGGGTCATGAGAGGCGTGATTAATCTTGTATATACATATGTGGAGAACCTTGTAGTAGTTTCATTTCAAGTTGACATTTGAGTTATTGTCATTGAGTTGTAACAATAAGAAGTGTATTATCTATATAATGCCCATGATTAGTTGGAAGTTATGAATTCTGAAAGCCTATGGATGCGGAGTCAGAAACTCTAGAGTTTATGTTATTTTGTTTATCCATAAGTAGGCGATGTCAAGCCGAAAAATTTTCATGGTTGTGTGGATGATTTTGAATTAAGATTATATGGTTGGAATGAGAATAAGTAGGCTGATGTTAGCCGAAATCATTATATCTGTATTGGATATTATATCCGACCAGTAATTACAGAGGAGGTGCTGCCGAAATTTCTAAGAAATAAAGAAAAGATTTGATTAATCGGCTTTGTAAGTGGAGGTTATGCAAATTGTGGTTTTATTAAACTGGGACCGTTACAGTTGGTATCAGAGCATAGAATATAGAAAGAGGATAGACCTAGAGTGAATAATAGAAAGAGGATTGGGTTGGTAGGGCTGATTGTTGTGATTGATATGCATGATTATGTTTTGTGTGTGTGTGAAATGTTGTTGTTATGATTGGATTAAGGGGGGTAGGAGTTCTTACGTGTATGAATAATCTCGAAGCGCGAGATATTTGGTCACTGCCTTATGTTCAAATTATGGTACCCACATGCCATAATTTGGATGTGCTCTGCTAGGGGTGTGGGCCCTCAGTATGAGCTGCCAGTGGTATGGGACACTGGAGTAAGGGAATGATAAAAATATCAAGTGAGTCAAGATTAATTTGGATCGTAAGGACATAGTATAGAATTGATCAAGAAATAATGAATCTTGAGGAGAATGATTGAGAAAAATATTGCATCAAAGGAAGATTTTATGATATGCAAGAGAAATGCAAAGTTTTATGCTTACTCACTTCAGGTAGCAAGTTTCGAGGACGAAACTTTTGTAAGGAGGGTAGAATGTAACACCCCGAATTTTTAAAACCCTGATTTAAAATATAAATCTCGAATGATTATGTTAATTGTGTGTGTAATGATTTTTAATTTAATTTTGGGAATGCCTAGTGGTATATATGAATATACCTATATCATGATATATATGTGACTTGTATTTCAATGAGATGAAATACTAGTATTATACTAGAAATACTTGTATTTGCCAAGAAAATACATTCATGGCAATTTACTATATTATATTGTTAGTGGAGGGAGTAGGTATGCATGAGAGGGGAGATCAAGGGTCTAGATCTTTTTGATTTGGGGAGTGACACTTGGATGAAAGGGGGGGTGGCAAACTTGTAATATTTTGGTGTGGGGATATTAAAAGAGTCAAGACAAATTTTTCTCCTTCATCCTCATCCTAGAGAGCTTTCTTCATGGAGAAGAAACCCTAGAACCTAGATGAAACCCATCTCCATTTCATGCTTCCAATTTTTTTTCTCCCACTAAATCCTCCTCTCTCTCCCCTTGGATCTGAGATCGCGCGCGCGGGGCGGGGGCCAGCAGCGGCGGCCGGCCAGGCGCGGCCGGCCAGGCCGCGGCTGGGCGGCGGCCGGCCGGGCGACGGCCGGCCAGGCCGCGGCTGGGCGGCGGCCGGCCGGGCCGCGGAGGGCGACGAGGCCGGGTCGAGTTGATGATTGTGAGTGGGTTTTTCTCCTTTTTCTTCTTCTCAAATTTCATCTCTTGGAAATCCCTAAAATTGATCTATTAGTTGAATGAAAATTCTTCCCTTGAGCTATTCATGCTATTATCCCTTGTAATTTCATAGCTTTTAAAGTATGTAGTAATAAAAAATTTGACCTTGGGACATATTGAGTTAATTCCATTATATAAATTGTTGGGTGAGGAGGTTGCATGATGAACTATGTCATATAGAGATGGGACTTATAAATTTTCAGTTTTGGTGTAAATCTTAAACCTAGGAGTCCCAACCTCACAATTAAACTTGAAGGTGATGAAGCTTACATTGAGAGTTTGTGAGACTAATGTTTGTGAAATTTTGTTCTTCCTTCAATTGGAATAAATATGCTTCATAGAATCATTTGGTCTAATGCATGATGAAGTTGCTAAGTGTTGTAATTCTTATAGTAGAACTTCTCTTGTGATTATGTGACTCCCTTGTAATAACATGCAACCTAGCCTTTTGGCGACAAACTATTAAATCCTATATGATAGCATAATATTCAAAGAAGGGCCTTGGAGTGAGTTAGTTAAATTTTATCAAGACGTATACTTTCTTGTAAATCATATATGAGTCTATTTTGGAAATCGATCGGGGGTTAGTATTGGTTATCATTAAATAAGCAAGGTTAAGCCGTAGAAATTTGGGTGACATTATATCAAAAGTTCAAGTGTCGATTAGCGTATTATTAATAGAAGACGAAATTAACCTATAGCATGGTATTAGTGTCATAGATGCGTGTATCGTTGCGATTGGGGGAGATCAAGTTATAGATTTCCCCTAACCTTTAGTATAGATGGAGGATCTTGAAGCTTTTCACACTTGTGAGGGTTGAACCTCTTGCTATTCTTACATAATAATCTGTGCAATCGAATCAATATTTGATCTTGGTCATGTTAATGAGATAAGAAGGAAAGTTTCATGATATAAGTTAAATATGAAGTGGGAGGTGAATTAAGGAGGGACTTGTGATAAATCATGTAGTGATCAAATTATGCATACTCTTATAAATAATTCTTGTGACCACAAATCTAAATACTTTAGTCCATGACTTGCTTATAATTCAAATGAGATGAAGAAATAATAGGAAAAGTGAAGAATTTGTTAATAGAGCACCTTTGGTATGGTAACACAAATCTGTTAAAATCTGTCCAGATTTGAGACCTGAAACATGAAGTTCTTTCGTAAGGATATTTAATGAGGAATAGGTCATGTGATATACCGTTGGAAAGCTAAACGAGTCTACTTTCCAACCGCGCTTACGGTGTCCTAATCCAATGTCTGTGCTGGGAGTTATCACTGGAATTTGATAACTTATCGAAAGTGCAAAGTTGCAGAATTTTAGATGTCTAAATGATTTTTCCGTTTATTTCAGCTGTTCATGTAAATTAAGTGGGTCATTTAATATATTGCTAGGAAGATCAATAAATCTAAGTTTTAAAGGAAGTCCCTGCGTCTCATTCTAATATCAAAAGTAGAAGTTACGATAAATCGTCTTCGATTGATAGGAAGGTCAGATCCGATGAAACAGATTTAGGTGGATCTATGGGAAAATTTTTGGAAAAATATATAGGCATGTTGTGCTGAGCTTAGAACCAATCACTCTTCTTCAGTAACGCATGTTACGAACACGGGTATGTCATACCTATTTATTTAAATGCTGACTATTTTAAATTAAGGTTTCATAACGAGGTTGCCTGTGCACTCAGTGTGCTGGTGTTTACCCTTAGACTCAGATTTCGTTAATTTTATCAAAATAAGGAATTATTGTGTTATGGACTCCAAAAGATATATTTCATCCTAACACATAATCTCTTTGGTGGCCTAGTAGCTGGACTGTGAATAGAGTATTTATTGGCACATAGTCCGTAGATATCTCTGAAGCGCCGAAAGTAAATGGTAAGGATGATAGACTGATAAATTGTAATTCACTGATAATTGGTCAAGTTATCGACCCACACTAAATTGTATGGACAATAGACTAATAGATGAGTGATCATGAATACTAATTGTAAGGAAAGATTTTCTTATTGTAATATTAGAGAGTTGTATTCAAATTAACTAGCACGTATGAGACATTTGTTTCTCCTTATAGTCTCGACTTACCCATCCATTTAGCCAGGATGTTTGTACGAATAATACTTTTGCATACTAATAGCATGTGCCTCTTACGGTGACCAAACTTATTAGATACTTGAGAGAAACACTTTTAATCGTATTTGCTATATCGTTCCAATTCTTAATGGTTTCTTTTCTCTTGGAGTGCAATGTCTTGATTTACGTTAGGGATTAAAGTATGATTGTGGCGTTCATATTATTCTAGTTAAAAGGGATAAGCCGATTATCTGAGTCGATGATCAACTCTATGGGTGTAATAATGAATGCTTTGAAATCTCGTATATGAAGATTTGAAAGTGAGAAGTATGGGTATGTGGCATATGTACATATGTACTATCTGGTCGTTATGCATGTGTGAACCATGTGAACAGGGTCGTTCCTCTGTTCAAATATATTTAGAGCATTACATAGAAAGCACCCATACTATATATATCTTCACACATATATCGTGTTACAAGAATAAAGGGATAGTAAGGCAGGCTTAGAACTGAACACAACCTTGTGTAATAAGTGTTGCATTTAATGTAGAACTTTGAAACATGGTGTACAAGGGCATTGGCATGTGTCTCACTGAATAAGAATCATTATGATTGATATGAATATGATGGGTGAATATCACTTGATTTCTGTACTTAATGTAATTGGGTGGCATGTTCTGATTAATTAATTGATATGAATATTCCTGTAATGATGCAATCTGACAGATAAACATTAATTTTGAGTAGGATTGCTTTTGTAAGGGAATTGATGTGTATGATATATGAACCTTATGGAATTGGATGCGTTGGTTATTGTGTTGTTACTATGATATTGGGTAAACCCCAAGCACATGTCTTCTTTCTTATTGTTGCACATCATTTCGGGCATGACATGTAAACTAGTTTTATATTGCTTGTATGAATATTATAACTTAAGTTTGCATGATGCATTATATAAGAGGAGGAAGGGGCCGGGCGGGAGCCGGTAGGAGGGGGGAAGACGGGGATTTGACAAATACATATATATATATATATATATATTGGAGGAAGGGGCCGTGCGAGAACCGGTAGGAGGGGGGAAGACGGTGTTATTGTTGTATATACATGCTATATATATATATTATATTAGGAGGAAGGGACCCGTATGCTGGGCGGAGTGCGAAGACGGTGCTATAATATACACTTAATTGCATCCTTACAAATGATTGATAATGAATGGTTATGTGTGAATACAAATGTGTATGTGTGTGTGTGACACTGGGGGTATGATGGATGAGTCGTTGTATATGACAATGAAACCATCAGAATACAAGTTTAGTTCATTGAAATGAATACCATATATTGGGAAAAAAAAGTGTGCATGTGAACCAGTGCATTTCTTGAAGTGTGATGCGTTATTGCATTATGAGAAATATGATGTGGTTATATGTTGTATAATTATGGCTTGTGATGTAAGTGTTATTTGAATGCATAAACTAGGTCTATGGCATAACTTTGGTGGTTGGCATATTATAGCGTGGAATACTAGGCACGTGAGTAATACACAATATGTACACTTAAGGCGAGGGAGTTTGGCTATGTAACTCATAAAACTCATCATACATAAAGATGAAATTCAATTAAGAAATTGGGGGAATACAAAAGAAGAGTCTGATCGTTCTCAGAAATTATAGAGGCTGAGACCTTGATTACCAAACTATCGGATGCCTCCGATTCTTGTCTTCTTACTGTTTCAGATTCCTTTCATTGCGTGTATATTCATACTCTTGTTGAGATATTATCCTTTCTTGATTATTTCCACCTCACTCACTGAGCTGTCGAGCTCACCCTCCCACAGACTTATATATTGCAGGTTGCTTGGAGGCAGGGGTCAGGACTATGCTGCGCAGGGTTCATTCTGAACCTGTTCCATCTCTTGTATTTTGGAACATTTGTGTTTGTGCATTTTATATATGTGGGTCATGAGAGGCGTGATTAATCTTGTATATACATATGTGGAGAACCTTGTAGTAGTTTCATTTCAAGTTGACATTTGAGTTTTTGTCATTGAGTTGTAACAATAAGAAGTGTATTATCTATATAATGCCCATGATTAGTTGGAAGTTATGAATTCTGAAAGCCTATGGATGCGGAGTCAGAAACTCTAGAGTTTATGTTATTTTGTTTATCCATAAGTAGGCGATGTCAAGCCGAAAAATTTTCATGGTTGTGTGGATGATTTTGAATCAAGATTATATGGTTGGAATGAGAATAAGTAGGCTGATGTTAGCCGAAATCATTATATCTGTATTGGATATTATATCCGACCAGTAATTACAGAGGAGGTGCTGCCGAAATTTCTAAGAAATAAAGAAAAGATTTGATTAATCGGCTTTGTAAGTGGAGGTTATGCAAATTGTGGTTTTATTAAACTGGGACCGTTACATGATGATTATCCCATTCTTGTTCATAGTACTGGGATTAGGGCATATTTGATTCGGATAAGACTAATCTGGTATACTTGGTTGGTTAGAATTATATAATGCCGGGTTGGTAATATCCGAATTGAAGGAGGTTGGGGTGAAATATGGATTTGAGTAATAATCAGAATAATTGTAATTATAATCCATTTTCACAATAACAAACAAATAAACAATCAAGAAAATAAAAAAAATCTAGCCTATGTTAGGGTAGAGCTTAGACCTAGATGACTCCTAACTGTTGATTATCCACAGGAGGTATATTGCAGAACTTCATCACAAGTTAATCGGCCAGGTAGGGGCAAGATTGGTGGGAGGTATCCGTGCCTAAGCAACAAGCCTAATTATGCCAAACCACCAGCCTTCGGAGTTTCACCCTCAATCCCCAACCTTAAACACCGATTTGGCAAGAGTCAACTTCTAACAACTTCCCCCTTAGGTCAATTCCTATTTGAGTCCGAGATGTCCCTATGGCCAACGTCTACTCAATTTTATGTTAGGCTGGGTTAGTAAGTGAGGAGATAATTTTTGGGCTAAGGCAGGGTAATAACTTCCCCACCTTATCTTGTTTAAGGATATGCCCTTAGTCTTTTTAGTGCAGTGTACAAGTATAAAGCAAAAGGTAACATTCAAGCAAAATGAATCACTCAAAATATGTTTCCTAAACTATATGCAATGCACACATATCTTTGCTCCAACACTCTTCAATAGTAATGTAAAGAAACAAAATAAACAAATGCCCTAAGATGCAAGAGTCTAAACATTTTTTAGCATTTATAAAGCAACAAGTTACTGTTGATTAGAAATATGTACAGAGTGAGTTAAACAGATAAACTAATAACTGCAGAGAGCTAATCTATGTAAAGCAACCTACAAGAGACTACAGTTAGTAGTTCACCACAGTTGTGGGCTCTGATGCTCTGCCTTCTTGGGCAGAGGTATAGAGTAGCAATATGTCCACTGCAGCTCCTAATTTTCTGTAATTAGCCTCTGTACATCAAAACAGAGAAGAAAAAGTGTAAAACTGTTAAAGTTAATCAAGAAGAAAGAAAACTCACTGTCCCTCATCGACAACGACGCCAAAATTATGATCGAGCCAAACCTGCACAAAAAATATAAAAATTTAGAACAATACTAGGTCCTCAATTCTACCGTGTAGCCTAGGGCTAACGGGTTGTGATCCACAGGGAGGAACAGCGATGGAAGCGTTATGTAAGTTTCTTCTTTTAATTTACCAAAACTAATTAATACTTATCTTCTCAGTTTATAAAAAGGAAAAAAAATGTTAAGTTAAGAATAAGATAGTAGAAGAAGAGATGGTGATATCGTTGTTGTTTTATCTATAAAAGAAAAGGAACCAAAAAGAGATAAAAAAAAGTGTTGATGCAAAAATCAAAAATAAAAAAGAAATAAAAGAAAAATATTTACCTCTACTGTTGAACCATAATAAAGACTTACCTCAGCATGAAGTAAAGCATAGCAAATAGAAAAGAATAAAGAAAGCAGGGCTTCGGCGAGATTGAGCACAATGAAGAAAAGTGAGAAACCTTCATTGATTGTCACCTTCAATATAAGCTTCTTAAAGAAAAGATTACAATAGTGTCACTCTATAATAATTCTTCCTCTCTTTTGATCATGTAACTCTCTCTAGCCTAAAAATAAAATAAAAAATAAAAATTACATTGAAGAAGAAAAGAAAAACCTAAACTAAAGCTCTCTCTGAGATGGTCCTCCTCTGCCTTCGAGGTATGAGGGTATTTATAGGAGAAAATTAGAGGGATAGAACGTGTATGAAGATAGAAAGAGTTGGATATTTCTGAATTTGAATTCTTCCCTTATCTCCAAACTTGATTTGATTTATCTAGAAATTCAATTCTGATCTGCAGGCTGTTGGCGTGTTGATTGCTGAACATCACTTATCAACTGATAGAATTGGAACGAGTGATCAACATAAGAATTGTAGCTCTTTAAGTCTTCTTTCTGTAGCATCTTGAATCATCAGATTTGACTTTCGGTAGTGAAAGTTATGATTAAAATTCTAAACTGTATTCGGTCAGAATCTGAGTCAAACTTGCTTCATCCCATCCGTTGATCTTCTCTGTATTTGATATTATCCTCGGTTGATCTTTAGCTAACCAAAATGGATTTATAAAAATCTGAATTTTACCGATTTCCATTTGGTGTTATCTTTCTTATTTGCTCTGATCTTCAGCTGAATATTTTCCCCAATCCTTAATTTGTTCTAACTAGATCTGGGATCATCCTCAGCTAACCAAATAGATCCAATTAAATCTGATTTTAACTGGTATTTATTTGGTTTAATCCTCTTTCTCTTCATTATTATTTTCTGCAAAATAGATATTTAAGACAAGAAAATTAGCAGATTTATTACACGATAAATGTAGGAGTGTAATGAAAAGAATGCAAAATATGTGTACGATCAGCCTTCGGGCAATCAACTTTCCTGTACCCTAGTTCCTTGCACAAGGTGCACTGATTCCTCTTCAGATCTCTGCAGCCTGATCTGGACTTCGATCTTCCTGATCATCTTTTCCCTTCCTATTGGAACTTCTGCTTCTTACCGCTAATACCTCTGCTGTTGTGCTCTTCGAAGAAGATAGTCGGTCTTGTCTCCTTATTTCATAACTCACAAGAGCAACAGACACCTCACTGTAGTTAAGGGATTTTCTTCCATTGAGTAATGTAAGAGTAAAAGTCTCATACTCTTCCCTAGAAAGAGAGTTCAAAAGAATTACTGCCTTATCTTCTTCACTGATCTCTACATTCACATTAACTAGATCTGTAAGAAGCTTCGTGCAGCGATTTAAGTGTTCATTGACGGAGCATCCTCTTTGCATCTGAAAACTATAAAGCTTACTCTTTAACTGCAGTAGAGATTCTATGCTTTTCGTCAAATACTTCTTCTCTAGGATTTCCCACAGCTGCCTCGCAGATATCTCATGCAACACATGATACTTGATGTCTTGTGTCAAACAATACCTAATCAAGCCACACGCCGAACGGTTCATCTTGTCCCAATCTTCTTCCGTCGTTGATGCGCGTTTCTTCTCCAACCATAAAGTGTCTTCGAGGTTTGATGCTGTCAGCGCATCCATAACCTCACACCTCCACATATCAAAGTTGTTCGTGCCGTTGAACTTCACCACATCAATTCTTGGATGTGGATTCATAGTTCTCACCGATGTACTTTCTCCAGCCATCTTCTCAACTGATTCCTCAAAGTAATGCGGAAACAAACGGAGTTAGATAAAACAAACTAGATAAAGACAGGATCTTTACCTCCACGGAGACCCTCGAAGAGTTTTCGAAACTATCTACTCCTTCAAAAACTGATTCCTCGAGCAATCCACGCTGTGTTGAGATCGACATACGATCCCACAAACAGTACCAACGCTGCTCCAAGATCGACACACGACCTCCGTCAAACAACAACTGATGCCCTTGAATCAACAGATGATCCCACGCCGAACGTGGGATGCTCTGATACCAATTGTTGTGCGCAGGGGACAACAACCACTCTTGGGGAATCCGCCCACTTGGCGGAGACTTGATGCAGCCGCAGAAGCAACCAACACGATAGGAACAACGAACAATAGAGAAAAGCAATCAACACAATATTTAACGAGGTTCGGCAACGTGCCTATGTCCTCGGGGCAAGGGAGAGAGATTTTATTGATTCAACAATCAATACAAACTAATACAAGAGGGAAACTTGAGGAGATTCTTTGGGGATACAATACATGAGGGCTCTATTCTCTATTTATAGCCACAGAGTCCCTGGATTTAAGAAAACCCAGATTGGATTCAATCCCATCCAGAAAAGGAATCCGAATCCCAAAAGGAAAGTCAAAACGCGCCTGTCGGTCGACCGCGCCGGTCGACCGACCCATGCCACGGTCGACTGCGCCGGTCGACCGCGCCCACCGAGACTAAGGCCTTGTAAGTCGGTCGACTGGGCGGTCGACCGTGATGATCCTGTGCATGTTCGTGCACGCCGGTCGACCGGGTGGTCGACCGACCTCCTCCACCGATCGATCGGGCGGTCAACCGGGAGCGCAATCTAGCCTGCTCCAATGCACCGTCTTACTTCTTTGATTTTCGATCTCTGTGCTACCTTCTCTACTCCTCTATCTCCTCTCTCCCTACAATCTAAACATTTAATAACCCCTACAAACCAATTTTTTGTCAGGTTTCAAATGTTATACCTCCGGAGGCTAAACGATCACGAAGGGTCGGCCACACATGGTATAAAGCAATAAAAGAACACGTCACAGACATGATATATGTACAAGAAGTAAACTACCCTAGTACAAGCATTCATCGCAGGTATAAATCATGTACATTTACAAATATTGATACACGATACAGTAATACAATTACACACCAGAATTACAAATACAATGGGGATAAAATATATAATTTCTCAAAAATATAGTCAACCCGTCGAAGCAGCACTAAATAAAAAAGCGAGGATACTCGTCTAAAAATTACAGAAGACCCCGAAAATCTCGAAACTCCGGAAACATGCGCACTTGCACGGGCCACACCCACAACCACCACGGGGAGATATTTTTAGAGAGAGAAAGAGTGATCTAGAGAGAGAAAGAGAGATCTAGAGAGAGATCTAAAGGGAGAGATCTAGAGAGAGAAAGAGAGATGTAGAGAGAGAAAGAAGAGAGAGGGAGAGAAGGAAAGAAAGAAAAAAGAGATAGAGAGAACCATGGGAAGGTGGTGGTGGCCGTCCAGGGGTGGCCGACGACGAGTCTGGCCACGTTGGCCCAAAATCAGAGAGAGATAGGGGATGGAGAGAGAATAAAGAGAGAGAAGGGAGAGATCTAGAGAAAGATTGAAAGGGGAGAAGGGGGAGACGGCGGTGGCGGAGCTCCCACTGCGACGGTGGCGGAGACCCCACGGTGATGGCGGCGGATCTGGTCAAGCGGAAGAGGGAGAAAAGAAGAAGAAGAGAAGGAAAAGAGAAAAAGATAAGGAAAAGAAAAAGAAAAGAAGAAAAAAAGAAAAAGAAGGAGAAGGAGGAGAAGGGGGCTCGCCAGAGTTGGAGGTCGGCGGCGAGGCGGTGGTTGGCGGCGCTCTGGCCTTGGTGGCGGTCGCCAAGGAGAAGAGAGGGAGAGAAGAAGGAGAGAGGGAGAAAAAAAAATAAAAAATAAAAAAGAAAGAGGGAGAGAGAGAGTGATGGGAAGGGGAGTAAATGGGGGCATGCCCCATGTGGTGCGCAGGCGACGGGATGGGGGAAAGAAAAAAGAAAAAGAAAAAGACAAGGAAAGGAGAAAGATTTCGAAATAATAATATTATTATGATATCAAAAAATGTTGACTATTCCATAAAAAGTTTCAAAAACACCCGGAGGTAGAAAACATCATCCTGAGAGATAATGTGAAATCAATTTTCAGAAATAAAATCATTTTCAAATTAAAAATTCTAGAATCAATCAGCGATACTGGCTGACCTCAAATCCGGTGAAATTTTGATAAATTCAGAAAAATACCTAAAAATGCGCTAAGGTAGAAAATGTAATTCTAAATATAATGTAAAAGCGAATTTTAGAAATTCAACTTCTTTTGAAAATTAAAAATCCGATAATCGATCGGCGGCACTGGTTGATACCGGTTTTGAAGATTTTGCAGAATAATTCAGAAAAATTCTAAAAAATCATAAAAAATCTAAAATATTTGAAAACGATATTTGAAACTGAAATTGGTCAAATCTGACTACCAGAAAGCCCAAGTCGAGTATCGGGTCCCTAATTCAGATTAGGGTTGACTCCGAGCCCACGAATCCGGATCAAATGCAAAACAATCGTATAAATACGCATAAAATAAAAATAAATACGGGGAGTAAATCAAAAAATGTTATCGAAAAATCTGAGTACGTATCTAAGTACGTATCCAGGGAACGGGGTGTTACGAATCTTATAACTGAGCTACATGTGGACAAATACAATGTTACAGATGGACAATTTTTAAGATTGCACTTTTTTTATTTTGCATGTGAGTTGCATTTAATGCGTCAAATGTTTCAACTCATCATGCCTGCAATGAGTGACATTTTGGATATTCTGGATATTTAACCCCAAGTTACAACTCATGTGATCACAAAGTGGAGAGGCAGAGAGGGGGTTAAATAAAGATTGGTATTGTTTTTTTTTTTTTTTTTAGGGGGGGGGTTGGATCTTTTGTCAAAAGTGTAAAGGCAATTTCCCCCTAAATAAAAGAGATGTGCGAGTGAGGCCTGACTATAATAGTAGAGAAGAATGCGATTAAATTTTTTATTAAAGAGATTAATGAAACAAAGAAAATTTGATACCTTAATCAATTTGAACTGCAGAATTCCTTTATTTCAGAACACCTCTGATTTGTATATTAAATTCCGTGTCCACTCTTAATTATGTTATCGTCTCTGACCCGGACGACTAACCAAACAGAAATCGCCAGTTACAGGTCTCTGCCAGCTCACAACACACCAAGAAGACAAAATAAATGAAATCAGAAGACAAAATAAATGAAATCAGAAAACAAAGAGAAGTGTGAATTCTCTTCTCTCTCTCTCTCCCCCAAAAGTCAAATATTGCACCTTGCGTTCTCTTCCCAAGTGGCGGGCCCCACTTCCCCACATCTCAAACTCAAATTACAAGAAACGTGAGACACGTGGGCAAACCCAAGCTAGACCTGAGACAACACCTGTTTGCTGTGCGAGACCGCACAGCAGATCCCAGCAGAAAGAAAAGAAACCTCAAAAGTCCCGAACGCAACATCTTTAACACCTCACTAACTCCCGGTAACTCTCCCCGGCCCACATCAACTACAGTGGGCTGTCCACGAGTTAAACGAGAGAGAACTCGACAGCGGCCCAAGGCTTCACGTGAACGTGAGCCACAGCTCATCAGGGAATTGAGTGGCCGACGCAGTTCTCTGTCCTTTTTCGGGGGAGAGAGAGCGACAGGCAGAGCGACACGTGCCCGCGCTCAGTTGTTAGGTTCGGGTCCCCTTCTTTCTTATAGTTGTTAGGACGCCAACCTCTGGGCCCCATACTTGATGGGCCGTCATGTGAGCGGGGTCTTGGGCTGACGCTTGCTTCAAAGTGTTGTGATTAGAATTTGACTTGAAAAGGTTAAAAAGAGAGAGTGATAGTGAGAGAGGGAGAGAGATTGGTGACTCTCTGTTTCTTTGTTTGTGCCACGTAAGCCCTTGTGATGAGAGTCGGAGTACATTCTAGCTGGGTGTGTCGGATCATGATTTCCAATCTTGTTCTTGTTCTTTTTGTAAAGGAAATGGAGTTTCTTGTCATGATCCTAATTTCTTTTCCTCGTAGAAACTAGCTAGGTTTTGTAAGTCATGTAGATTCTTCGCATACACTTTCATCGGAGGTCCCGTTTGGTTGTTGGAAAACAAAAGAAAGAAAAATGTGTGAGCCCACTATTCAGTTTTCAAATGTTTTCTGTACTTTTAGCCTGAATTCTGACACAAAACTGTCGGCACAAAAATTGAGGAGGGAGACCAATTTTTCCTCTCAACTTTCACAATAAACAAATATGGTAAGGCCGAGGAAAAGCGCGTGAAACTAACGTATCAGACAAAAAAAAAAAACATCAGTTTTCGCCTACTTTCGAGACAAACAAACAACCCCAGAGGTGATTGAACTCTCCGAATCGAATCTGTGAGAGTCCATGCCATGCCATGTTGTTTGAATTTGAGTCCATGCGGATAGAGGTGGCAATAAAACTCCATTGCTTGATAACTTAGGCTGCATCTCGCGCTAAATATCGTGTTTCAGTTCCTGAAACTAAATTCTGTAAATGATCAGTTATATTATAGACTCATATTATATCTGATACTATGTAATTTGTACTCTGCCTCAATGAACTCTGAAATTTTTATTCATTCAGAGATTATTAAAAAGCAAAAAAAAAAAAAAAATCCTTTTCTCTTCCCTCCTCGTGAAATGCTAATGAGGGGGCAAAAAGAGTAAAATATTACCACCTATCTCATAAAAAGAGGATTAAAAAGAGAGAAAAAAGGGAGAAATTTTCAATTAGACAGAAAATATACAGACTCTGTATTTTCCTTCACGCGGTTAGTGAGTTACCAAAAGCATATGCAATCCATCTTTTTCATGTCTAGATGCACCAAATCGTGTAATAAATAAAATGCACTGAATTCCTTCTCTGAGAGAGAGGAAAAAAAAAAAAAGACATGACATGATCCTCAAGCTAACTTGCAGCTGACTGTTCTCACAAAGAGAGACACACAATAATTTCTTTTGTGAAAGCTGGCGCAGCAAATAAAAGAATCTGGAAAGATGTGAAAAAAATAGACAGCATGTTTAGCAAATCAGACACCTGTATGAAATCTGGTAGCTTTTGTCCCTTTCACATCATTTTCCCTTCTCTCATTAGATTTTTCATGAGAAAATTGAGGCATTCATCAATCTAAACAACTCTATTATTAATGGCCAACTCGGTCAATTTAAAGCAAGAGCAACCTTTAGGTAAATGAAAGTCAATTAATTGTGAAATATTAACACAACATATTTTTGACAAAATTAATTCCTGCTTATCAAGAATCTAGATTTTCAAGTGTCTTTGTGACAAAAAGATTACGTGGATTAGAATCTATATTTGTATGGAGTATTTTATTTTTCCGTAAATGCTTTATTTGTTTTATGCATGCAAAGCCCGAGAAAGTCCCACTAAAAAAGAAAAGATATGTCCCCATTTAATACATACATACACAAAATTAGATATATACTTGAATGAGATTAGACCCAAAAAAAAAAAAAATGACAAAAGTTTCTTCTTTTGCGTCAAATTGGATTTAGATCTTGATAGGCCTTAAACAAATTGAATTATGTTGTCAGCACCCTAACAAACCCTTTTGAGTGCTGGTAGAATTTTGCTCACCAACTGAAACTCACTAAGCTCATCAAGATCAGCTTTCTTAAGTTTATGATCAGTCTACATTTGTGCATGGCCCCATCAAACAAATTATAATAAATGCCCCAAACCCTAACCCTTCGCAAGAGATCAGATTTGATTAAGATCTTACATGAAAAGAGTTATAAGATCTTGTCTTGATAGTTAGCAGGGTGTTAAAAATTTAGGAAGACGGATCAATGAGCTTAGGCCATGGACCCAAGCCATAGTGCATGTCCATATCAAATCCAACCAAAATGGGAGATGGTTGGTCGATCAATGTCGGTATGATCATGAATTATGATCCTGCTTTTATTTCTTTCTTTCCCTCCTGTCACGTTAGAGAGATATTAGATATTAATTGGTTTTAGATCTATTGAATTGCTTGTTGGTATTTGGGTCGAACAAATAGTCCCACATCGGCTAGACATGAGGATAGTCTTGAATATATAAGGATTTTGACAACTCCATTTAGAAAACTAGTTTTTTGAGATGACGCCTTAAGTCCTTCATGTTTGCCAGGAAACTTTACTTTGTTAGACTACTAAAAACAAAAATGCCTTCAAAAACGAAATGACTAACAAATGGTAGTTTTTTCCTTCAGAATTTTGAGAATTTTTTTGTGGTAGTATTTTGAAAATTTTGAAGTGGAGGAAGTTATTTTGGAAAATCATAAAATAATCATTGTCTTTTTTTTATTTTAAAAATGAAGCCTTAGCTTTTTATTAGATAGTGCACTGGTTATAAGAATTGATACCTAACTCCCCTAGCAAAAGAGTATGAAGAGATTCATACAACTATTGACCAAACAATTGATCGTTGAGACATTGTCGTCCAATTTGGTGGACAGCTTCATTGGACGATCTTCTATCGAACTCCAATCTCACTCTTGTGTTAGCCTGAAGGAGACCGTGACACTCGTAGACGAGAAGGACTACTCTCCAAGAGGGCACTGAGTCCTTATTGTAAACCCAGTTCACGAAGTTCTTTGCATCACTTATAATAATGCAAGTACTTACAACAATGCAAGTGTCTCCCGCATATACAACAACTAGCTTGCCTCAGCATGCTCTGAGTCCGGTGTGGCTATACGCGTGGCAATTGCTAGTGTCACTCGGCCTTGGGAGTCTCTGCAAACGGCAACTGTGCAAGTGTTGTCATGCCCTATACTACCATCAACATTTATCTTCAATATGGTTGGGGAGGCGCAGTTCAGCTATGGTGTGTGGTGTTAGGGTGATGTCTCAGACGCATTTTGTCTAGTACTCTTCATGCTTTTTGCAGTGTCGAATTCGCCAGTAACCTTGTTGCTTCAATTGAGATGGGATTCTTTTGAAAACCCTCTTATATCTATTTTTTCACACCCACCGCATAATAGTAGACCTAAGCTCAAAGGTTGCAGAGCTACAAGTGCTCGAATTGAGCCATCTCTCGACTACCGAGCCGACATCATCATCCGTCGTAATATGAAATCAATGTTGTCATAGCACCACACACCTATAATAGACGAGCAATGAAGAAATAGGTGTGACAAAGATTCAACACCATTGTTGCAGAGCAGACATGTGCCATTTACTCCTGGGATAACCCAAACTCGGCATCCATTAGTCATTATCGCGTCGTTGAGGCATCTCCAAATGAAATGAAGGATCCATGGTTAGATCTCTTTCTTGGCCCGAAGTTTCCTGAAGATGCTAGAGGTAGGCGAAGTCTCATGCTCAATCAAGCTTCCATATGCTAAGCGCGCTATGAATTTTCTATTTTTATTCAATATTCAAATCGGCTTGTCACATCTTTCTGGGGTAAATCGGTTTGATGGGGTAGAATTGCATTAGCAAACACATTATCAAATACCTCTACGATCAAGTCTGTGTTTCAATGTCCACTATTAGACCGAATTAACTGGTCGATTGTCACTAGATTTTCTGAGAATTCAGGTGACTTTTGGAGAGGATGTGACAATCATAAAAAATGCAAGTATCCTTCCCATCTACTATTGACCAACAATATTGTCGAGTAGTTTAGTTTTGATGTGCTGAATTCCCCGCCAAAGGCTTGAGCATTGGTGCTTCGGGGAGGAGTTGGTAAATAGCACATTTGGAAAGTATTTCGCCTTCAGAATTTGTACCCATAAGGCACTTGGATTATTGATAAGCCTCACCCAAGTTTGAGGAATTAACTCTCATTAGTTGCAGTGAAATGACTGAAGCCAAGTCCGCTAATAGTCTTTGTTTTCTTGAGGAAGTCCTGTAAGAATTAAACTTCATGCGGATTAAATTGCCATGGATCTAGAATCAAGTGCATCTCAAGAAATGAACATATAATTCAACAATACATATAAACTCCATAATTGAAGCCATGTGAAGAATGGATGAAGATCTCAATCTCTTCCTTGATCCTTACAAAACCTTAATCTGCAAAACCTTCTTCTCTCTGTCTCTTTCTCTTTGCACAAACCTCAAATTCAGAAATTGATGGGATCCTTAAAGAGGGAGAGGTTGTTTTCTTTTCAAGAGGAGAGAAGTGGGTCTCACATTTGCAAATAACCCCTTGAGATAAAACCACCCATCATGGCCACTTTATATCTCATGAAGTTATAAACTTATATAAATGTAACTTTAATATGGGCATACTTAATATCAGTTAACCATAATTAGGGAATCCAATTAATTAGGTTAGTGGGCCATTTAATATTTAATGTGAGATTAACATTCTCCCACTTGGACCACTAGCCGATTATGTTAAAACTTTAGAAAACAAATAAAAGAAAAGACTCATTTAAAAACATTTTGTGTAACGGTCCCAGCTTCTAATAAGCAAGATTAGAGCCAAAACATGCATTTATCCTGAAATCCTTTAACTATAATCCAAAATCTAGAAAATTTCGGCAGCATCTCCTCTGTAACTTTAACTTTTTCCACATACATAATAAAATTTTCGGCTCCAAGGCCTACTTATATCCACACAGAAGTTTCGGCCACATGACCTACTTATCCCAAAAAGAAGGAGATCTCCAAATATACATATGTCATGCCTTTACCTTGCATAACCATCGAAACATCCATATCTCACATAATTCTTCTCACATAATACTAATAACATAAACACCAAACTTACTTCACATATCATACAAGTACACAAGTCTAATTAAACTATTACAAAAGTTTCCATGTGATAATAACATATAGCATTCTCATCAAGGTGATGCTAACATAAAACATAGTTACATAACATAATGATCACAGTCAGTATTTATGGAACATGAAATATCCTGCTCTCGGTAATCCGTGCTACATTATATTCTTACCTTTATCCAGACCTGAAAAAAAGAAAACAATGAAAGAAATGAGCTCGACGGCTCAGCAAGTAATTTACATAAACACTTTATAAAGGACAACAACATAACATATTTTCATAGCATACATTGTGGAATTCACGGAAACCATAAATAAATGAAGCTACCACGGGATTCAAGTGAAAGTTAAGAGTCCTAGTTGTTGGCTTACATTGCTAATAGAAGTTCCTCCCCATATTGTACTAAGGCAAAATTTATACTTAATCCCTCTTAAGAAAGTATCTAGCCAAGCATTCACTCTTGCACAAGCCTTGACTATCAATTATTGCCTTACAAACAATTATCAATAACATACTATATATATATAGTTACTTATTAAGGCACAACCACAAATTTCCCTAATCATAGGGTACATTTTTCACCGTCTTCTTTCACCTACCGGCTCCCGCTCGGCCCCTTCCTCCTTGGAGTATAATAATGACTCCTTTATATATATAACACAAGGACAAGTACACATATAAAGTTTAAGTGTAATTCAACACAAACCCCGTCTTCTACCACCTACCGGCTCCCGCTCGGCCCCTTCCTCCTATTGTCGCAAACAAACATTCACAATCATCACTCACCGTCTTCCCCCCTCCTACCGGCTCCCGCCCGGCCCCTTCCTCCATTAAAGACATGCATGCACATTCAATTGTAACCACACGAAATTTTCAACAAGCAACCCACGCATATATTTTACATGACAAAGGTACACCATCGCATAGGCTATATAATTAACATGTCATGGCAAAATCACAAAATCAACATACTTCACATATTATCACTACTAATCATGCTATTACAAATGTATCACTATCGCAGTAATACCAATTAATTATATGGAACTCCAAAGTATGCTAATTTGCAACTTAACATCTCGCATACTTAGCTTGTAACATACTACCGCAATACCTTTACATTCTAGTACTTCTAGTACATACCCATCATCACTATTCCCCTTTACTTACTCTATTTAACTTGGCTCAATTTGTCATGCACATGTAACAAAAAAATACTTTATAGAATTACTTTATAAAAATACTTGTAGTACTATGTCCTTGTAACTAGTCACATATAATGTTTGCATGTAACCCAAATTCCCTCTTAATCACATATAAAGCTTGCATGCAACCTAAATTAGAGAATTTAGCATAGGAGTGAGTATGTAAATTACTCACCAAGATTATGAGGATCTTCACTAGCAATTTCGGTCAATTCCCTCACTCAACCCTAGTAACACAACAAGGAAATTTTAGTTCATGAATTACCAACAATATGAGAGTAACTAATTGAGGGTTACCCTATTTTTACCCAATTTAACTTCTGTTTAATTTCTGAAATTAAAACAATTAAGGAATTGGAACAAAATTTAGAATCTAGGGCTGATTATTACCTTCCCAAGCAACCCAAAATCTATTTTTATACAACAGATCCCTCCTTTTTCCTCCCCCACCAGGCCCCTCGCGGCCTGGTGCTGGATGCGCAGCCGGCGCCGCCCGAGCGCGGCAGCGCGCGGCTTTCCTGGCTGCGCGCGGCCGCTGGTGGCGCGCGCGGCTCCCCCTCCTGGCTTCGGCTGGGAGGGTGAAGAGAGAGTGAGAGAGAAAGGTAGAAGGTGTGTGTGGGTAGAGAGAGAGATTTGAGAGAGTGGAGAGAGTATTAGAGTTTGGTTTGGGTGATTTTGGGAACCCTAAAATCTTTACAGAGAAGGAGGAAGAGGATTTTCACAGAGAAGAGAAAATTCTCTTCTCAGATCTAACGTAAGGGAAAGGGTTTATGCAAAAAGGCCCCTCCCAAAAACAATATATGGCAAAATCAACTCCCCTTAACTCATGCCACTTGGCTAAGGCTAGGATCAAATTGATCCTAGCCCTACACTTCATATTTTCATGCACACCTAACTCTCCACTCACAATTGCCATTAATCTATTCTAAATACTATATTTGGTATAGTTTGGGTATGAAATAAATTTGAAAATACCCCTAATATACATGGTATTGGAATGCTTGGTATATACACTCATATTTTAATATGATGATCATTTTGACATAAGTACTTATACACATATATATATTAAATCTATGCCATAATTCAAAATGACAATAGAAAAAAAATAAAATATTTATTCTATGGTCATATTATTTGTTTTGGTATTAAGTTAGGAATGAGGAAATATATAAAAATAATATTTCCTTATATTCGATGCTTAATATCATGAGGAAATAATAATTAGCAATCTAATAATTAAAATTTAATATAGGTTATTACATTCTACCCCCCTTATAGGAGCTTCGGCCTCGAAGCTCGACGTACCTAGAAAAAGTCGTGGGTAGGTAGATCGCATCTCCTCCTCTGGTTCCCAGGTAGTCTCTTCGATTTCCTGGCTTCTCCATAATACTTTAACTAATGGAATAGTTTTGTTCCGTAAAACCTTCTCTTTACGGTCCAAGACTTGCACTGGCTCCACCGTATATGATAAATCTTCTTGGAGTTGTAAGGGAGAATAACTAAGAACATGGCTGGGATCCGGTATATATTTCCTCAATTGTGATACATGAAATACATTGTGTATCCTCTCCATTTCCGGTGGTAAGGCTAACCGATAAGCCAGAGGTCCGATTCGGTCCAGTATCTCAAAAGGACCAATGAAACAGGGATCTAGCTTATTCCGTTTACCAACCCGTATAACTCCTCTCATGGGCGATATCTTCAAGAAAACCTTGTCGCCTATAGCAAATTCCAAGGGTCTTCGGCGCCGGTCTGCATATGTCTTCTGTCTACTTTGGGCTGCCTTCATCCTCTTCTTAATTATCCGGATTTTCTCTGTTGTGTCCACTACTATATCTGCTCCGAACAAGGTTCGGTCTCCTATCTCCTCCCAGCAAATCGGAGATCTACACCTCCTGCCGTACAAGGCTTCAAATGGCGGCATTCCAATGGTAGCTTGATAACTATTGTTATAGGCAAATTCTGCCAATGGTAGGTATTTTTCCCAATTACCTCCGAAATCCAATACACATGCCCTCAGCATGTCTTCAAGTATTTGTATAGTTCTTTCTGATTGCCCGTCCGTTTGCGGATGAGCAGCTGTACTTGGATGTAGTTTAGTACCCATAGCCTGAGATAAGCTGATCCATAGTCTTGACTGGAATCGGGGGTCCCGATCCGACACAATGGTCTCAGGTACTCCATGAAGTCTGATTATTTCTCGGAGGTAGACCTGGGCTAATCTGTCCATTGAATAGTTTATTCGAATGGGTAGGAAGTGGGCGGACTTTGTGAGTCGGTCTACTATCACCCATATGGCATCATATCCTTGTGGGGATTTGGGAAGTCCTGTAACAAAATCCATGGTAATGTGGCTCCACTTCCATTCAGGAATTTGCAATGGCATAAGGAGTCCCGGGGGCTTCTTGTGTTCAGCTTTGACTTGTTGGCATATCAGACATCTTTGTACAAATTTAGCCACATCCTTCTTCATTCCTTCCCACCAAAAATTTGATCTTAGATCTTGATACATCTTGGTTGCTCCCGGATGTGCAGTGTAAGGAGTACTATGTGCTTCCGCCATAATTCGTTCCTTGAGCCTAAAATCTGAAGGTATGTAGATCCGGTCTTCTTTTCTTAGCAAGTCTTTCACAATAGAATAATCCTGAGCTTCACCCCTTTGTATGCCTTCCACAATTCTACTTACTTGATCATCTTTTAGTTGAGCTTCCTTTATCTCTTTATGAAGGTCAAAGTCAATGCTAACCTGACTTACCCGTGTCACCTCTTCCTGAGTTTCCCTTACCAGGACCTCCAATTGCAGCCGTTCTATGTCCTTTAATAGTTCATCTTGTTGGGTTAGTAACGCTGCAACGGATCCCCCCGACTTCCTACTAAGTGCATCTGCTACCACATTAGCTTTTCCAGGATGATAATGAATTGCCAAGTCGTAGTCTTTCATTAACTCCAACCATCTTCTTTGCCGCATATTCAACTCCTTTTGAGTGAAGATATACTTTAGACTTTTATGATCAGTATATATATCACATGAGACTCCATAAAGGTAGTGTCGCCATATCTTCAAGGCAAAGATGACTGCAGCTAGTTCAAGATCATGAGTAGGGTAATTCTTCTCGTGGTTCCTTAGTTGTCTAGAAGCATACGCAATTACCCTTCCATGCTGCATCAACACACACCCTAGCCCTGACTTCGATGCATCACTGAAAATAACATAGCCTTCAGTTCCAGAGGGCATGGCCAGGACTGGGGCTGATGTTAGTTTATCCTTTAACTCCTGAAAACTTCTTTCCTGATTATCTCCCCAATGGAATTTGAGTCCTTTCTTGGTTAATTGTGACAAGGATGCTGCTATTTTAGAGAATCCTTCCACAAACCTTCGGTAATACCCGGCCAGTCCCAGAAAGCTTCGCACCTCGGTAACATTTGTAGGTCTAGGCCACTCTTTAATTGCTTCAATCTTTGCAGGATCTACTGATATTCCTTCTTTACTTATGATATGACCCAAGAATCCCACTTTATCCAGCCAGAATTCACATTTCTTAAGTTTTGCATAGAGTTGATTCTCTTTTAGTAATTGCAAAACTACTCTTAAATGGTCTTCATGCTCTTCTTTACTTTTGGAGTAGATTAGAATGTCATCTATAAAAACCACCACAAATTGGTCTAGATATGGTTGGAAGATCCTATTCATCAGGTCCATAAATGCTGCTGGAGCATTGGTCAAACCGAATGGCATCACTAGGAACTCATAATGGCCATATCTAGTCCGAAATGCTGTTTTGGCAACATCTTCCGACTTAATTTTTAGTTGATGGTATCCAGACCTCAGATCTATCTTGGAGAATACACTGGCACCCTGAAGCTGGTCAAAAAGATCGTCAATCCTAGGCAGTGGGTATCTGTTCTTGATAGTGACCTTGTTCAACTCACGATAGTCTATGCACAGCCTCATGCTCCCATCTTTCTTCTTAACAAATAACACAGGAGCACCCCAAGGTGACACACTTGGCCGAATAAATCCCAGATTTAATAATTCTTGTAGCTGGTCCTTTAATTCTTTCATTTCTGCAGGGGCCATCCTATAGGGTGCCTTGGATATGGGGCTTGTCCCGGGTAGAAGATTTATAGAAAACTCTACCTCCCTGTCTGGGGGCAAACCGGGTAGGTCTTCTGGAAATACCTCAGGATATTCCCTTACAACTTCAATGTCTTCTACTTTCATTATCTTGTCTTCACCTATGACAGCTGCCAGAAATCCTTGACATCCTTGTCTCAATAGCTTAGTGGCCTTCACAGCTGAAATGATTGGAGTACAAGTCTTATTCTTCATTCCTTCATAAACTCTTTCTGGAGCTCCTTCTAACTTAAATATTATTCTTTTCTGATGACAATCTACATGAGCTCGATATGTCGACAACCAATCCATTCCCAGGATGATGTCGAATTCCATTTCTCCTAATTTAATCAAGTCTGCAAGTGTTTTCATTTCTCCTATGATGATTTCACATTCCTTATAATATTCATTAGTGGTCACACTTGCGCCTACTGGGGTTGACACCACTAGATGGTAGTTCATAGGTTCAGGGTTCTTGTTAATCATTGAAGCAAATGATGAGGAAATGAATGAATGAGTAGCACCGGGGTCAAATAATACTCGAGCAATATTTTTAGATACACAGACGGTACCTTCAACCACCGCATTGGACGCCCTAGCTTCTTGCGGAGTTATTGCATTTATTCTGCCCTGAGCTCTGGGTTGCTGCACTGATGCTTGTGTCGTGGCTGAGCGAGTCCTGCCTGCAGGTTGTCGGTAGGCGGTAGCTTGTCCCCCTGTTGTTGGGGCGATACTCATGGCTGGTCTCCCTGTTCCCCGGCTGGCTCCAGGATATCCATGCAGTGTTGGGCATTCCCTCCTCATGTGACCCATTTTACCACAAGAAAAACATTGCTTGCCCATCGAACAACTGCCGGTGTGATTCCTATTGCATCTGGGACACCATTGGTTTCCCACAAAGTTGGTATGCGGCGGGGGTACTGGTCGTTTCGAAAATCCCCTCTGCTTAGGCCATGAGTTCTCTCCAGTCCCTTGGGCTGGCATAAAAGAAGATCCGGTACCTCTGTTGAACCTTACCGGATGAGCTCCAAGGTTTGGCGCATTAGCATACCGAGGGCGTTTCACAAAATGCAGTTCCCTGCTCCTGGTCTCCTGGCTCTCTTGCATATCACTTTCAATCTCTAGGGCCTTTTCCACTGCTTGGGTATAGACCTGTAACTGGAAGGGAATCAGTTTACTCCTGATTTCTGGTCTCAATCCCCTAACAAATCTCTTTGCTCTATCTTCTTCCTCCGACACCAATTTCTCCGCATATCTAGATAGTTGGGTGAATTTGGCCTCATATTGCCCTACGGTTAACTGGTCCTGCTTTAAGTCCTGGAATTCCATCGCAAGTCTATCTTTCACCACTCCCGGTATATACTTCTCGTTGAACTTTTTAACTAGGTAGTTCCAAGAAATTTCCTTCCCCATGGTCCTAGCTCCTCCCTTGATCATCTCCCACCAGCGTTCAGCTTCTCCTTGAAACATGAAGGAAGTGAAGGAGACCCGTTGATTTTCCGTGCACTCCATGACATCAAGTATTTTCTCAATTTGTCGGAGCCATTCCTCTGCTTGTATCGGGTCCACTCCTCCTTTAAATGCTGGGGGGTTTAACTTCTGAAATTGTTCCAGGGCTCTTCGGGGATTGTTAACATTTGCCAATTGTAACAACCAATCTGGTATTCCGTCTGGAATTCTCCGAGCGGCATTAGTTTGTTCATTATGAAGCTCTAGACTTGATGGGGGATGGACGCTCCCGATTGCACTGTGCAATGGGACGTCGCCCTCCGAGTTGGCCTCAGATGGAGGAAAGTTTAAATCCATGAGACACCTAGAAGAATAGTCGAAATAATCAATTGCAACTCAATCATAACAAGTAGAATGGTTTACTACAAAATACTGATTTCATTTATGCACAAAATGTTTCCATGGTAACATTTACATTAACATGTCTGCCTTCAGTCAAAAAAAAAAAAAAAAAATACAATTGCAGTCATAAAGGGATACATTGTTCATACCTATGACTATTGACAACCACTTTCTTTACAAAAAAAAATATCCCGTATGTGAGTCGACATTCATTTCTACCAAAAAACAAAAACAACAAAAACAAAAATGCCACCCTTCTAAACTCCTATCAAGGGTTTATGTTGGAACCCGAGGAGCTTTCCTCTCGGTCGTCCCTTACAGGTTCATCTTCTTGGGGGTCCTCTTCTTCTTGCTTTAATTCCTCTGAGTCATTCTCTTCAGGATCTTCCTCATTAGGATCTTCTTCTTCTTCTTCAAGGTTTTCCCCTTCTGGATTCTCTCCTTCTTCTTCTAGAATGGTATCGTATTCGCATCTCCAGTTCTCATTATCATCATAGAGATCCATATCTTCTATCCAACTGGAATTCCACCAAATACCCCCGAAGAAAAATCTTCCTTCAGGATTCGCCTCATTGCTAGGTAGTATTCCCATATCCATAGTTGGTGGCGCATCCCCTATGGCACTTTCTGCCTCATTGATATCCTCTTCATTATATTGTTCTAAGCGAACCCCTGAATCTTTACTGCTTGTGGGACTTCCCAGAATAATAGCCGGATTGGTCTCGTCTGACTCAAAATCCCAATCCATCGGGTCTGCAACCCAGCTCAAACTTTCTGACTCCGGATTGTCGGATGATGATCCCGTCATTTCCGAATCCCCCATCTGTAACAGTATAAGATTTACATTAGACAATTTATCTTCCAATTCCTCCCAAATAATAACTTGCATGAATATGTAACAATATATGATAGCAGCTTATCACTTCTTTAGCCATGCAGATCATCAAGATTTCTTTGGACAGGACCACTCAGACAATAGGTTTAACCTTGACTAGTGTGATATTTTAGTTGCTCTCTTTTCCAGTGTCCCATACCACTGAAATTCCACACAGAAGGGCCCGCACCCCTTGCAGGATCCGTTTGAATTAAGGTATGCGGGTACCCATACTCAAACGTAGAGAACAGTTTAAATATCATACTTTTCGGGTCAAACAACCCTAAGATTCTACTATCCTTCCTATATCTCTTCCTACTTAGCCCAAGCGTACATACAACTTCACATACTCACCTAGCCAATCCCGTATGATACATCTATCTAAGCTAACCTTGCCTAAACCTTGCTCTGATACCAACTGTAACGGTCCCAGCTTCTAATAAGCAAGATTAGAGCCAAAACATGCATTTATCCTGAAATCCTTTAACTATAATCCAAAATCTAGAAAATTTCGGCAGCATCTCCTCTGTAACTTTAACTTTTTCCACATACATAATAAAATTTTCGGCTCCAAGGCCTACTTATATCCACACAGAAGTTTCGGTCACATGACCTACTTATCCCAAAAAGAAGGAGATCTCCAAATATACATATGTCATGCCTTTACCTTGCATAACCATCGAAACATCCATATCTCACATAATTCTTCTCACATAATACTAATAACATAAACACCAAACTTACTTCACATATCATACAAGTACACAAGTCTAATTAAACTATTACAAAAGTTTCCATGTGATAATAACATATAGCATTCTCATCAAGGTGATGCTAACATAAAACATAGTTACATAACATAATGATCACAGTCAGTATTTATGGAACATGAAATATCCTGCTCTCGGTAATCCGTGCTACATTATATTCTTACCTTTATCCAGACCTGAAAAAAAGAAAACAATGAAAGAAATGAGCTCGACGGCTCAGCAAGTAATTTACATAAACACTTTATAAAGGACAACAACATAACATATTTTCATAGCATACATTGTGGAATTCACGGAAACCATAAATAAATGAAGCTACCACGGGATTCAAGTGAAAGTTAAGAGTCCTAGTTGTTGGCTTACATTGCTAATAGAAGTTCCTCTCCATATTGTACTAAGGCAAAATTTATACTTAATCCCTCTTAAGAAAGTATCTAGCCAAGCATTCACTCTTGCACAAGCCTTGACTATCAATTATTGCCTTACAAACAATTATCAATAACATACATATATATATAGTTACTTATTAAGGCACAACCACAAATTTCCCTAATCATAGGGTACATTTTTCACCGTCTTCTTTCACCTACCGGCTCCCGCTCGGCCCCTTCCTCCTTGGAGTATAATAATGACTCCTTTATATATATAACACAAGGACAAGTACACATATAAAGTTTAAGTGTAATTCAACACAAACCCCGTCTTCTACCACCTACCGGCTCCCGCTCGGCCCCTTCCTCCTATTGTCGCAAACAAACATTCACAATCATCACTCACCGTCTTCCCCCCTCCTACCGGCTCCCGCCCGGCCCCTTCCTCCATTAAAGACATGCATGCACATTCAATTGTAACCACACGAAATTTTCAACAAGCAACCCACGCATATATTTTACATGACAAAGGTACACCATCGCATAGGCTATATAATTAACATGTCATGGCAAAATCACAAAATCAACATACTTCACATATTATCACTACTAATCATGCTATTACAAATGTATCACTATCGCAGTAATACCAATTAATTATATGGAACTCCAAAGTATGCTAATTTGCAACTTAACATCTCGCATACTTAGCTTGTAACATACTACCGCAATACCTTTACATTCTAGTACTTCTAGTACATACCCATCATCACTATTCCCCTTTACTTACTCTATTTAACTTGGCTCAATTTGTCATGCACATGTAACAAAAAAATACTTTATAGAATTACTTTATAAAAATACTTGTAGTACTATGTCCTTGTAACTAGTCACATATAATGTTTGCATGTAACCCAAATTCCCTCTTAATCACATATAAAGCTTGCATGCAACCTAAATTAGAGAATTTAGCATAGGAGTGAGTATGTAAATTACTCACCAAGATTATGAGGATCTTCACTAGCAATTTCGGTCAATTCCCTCACTCAACCCTAGTAACACAACAAGGAAATTTTAGTTCATGAATTACCAACAATATGAGAGTAACTAATTGAGGGTTACCCTATTTTTACCCAATTTAACTTCTGTTTAATTTCTGAAATTAAAACAATTAAGGAATTGGAACAAAATTTAGAATCTAGGGCTGATTATTACCTTCCCAAGCAACCCAAAATCTGTTTTTATACAACAGATCCCTCCTTTTTCCTCCCCCCACCAGGCCCCTCGCGGCCTGGTGCTGGATGCGCAGCCGGCGCCGCCCGAGCGCGGCAGCGCGCGGCTTTCCTGGCTGCGCGCGGCCGCTGGTGGCGCGCGCGGCTCCCCTCCTGGCTTCGGCTGGGAGGGTGAAGAGAGAGTGAGAGAGAAAGGTAGAAGGTGTGTGTGGGTAGAGAGAGAGATTTGAGAGAGTGGAGAGAGTATTAGAGTTTGGTTTTGGGTGATTTTGGGAACCCTAAAATCTTTACAGAGAAGGAGGAAGAGGATTTTCACAGAGAAGAGAAAATTCTCTTCTCAGATCTAACGTAAGGGGAAAGGGTTTATGCAAAAAGGCCCCTCCCAAAAACAATATATGGCAAAATCAACTCCCCTTAACTCATGCCACTTGGCTAAGGCTAGGATCAAATTGATCCTAGCCCTACACTTCATATTTTCATGCACACCTAACTCTCCACTCACAATGCCATTAATCTATTCTAAATACTATATTTGGTATAGTTTGGGTATGAAATAAATTTGAAAATACCCCTAATATACATGGTATTGGAATGCTTGGTATATACACTCATATTTTAATATGATGATCATTTTGACATAAGTACTTATACACATATATATATTAAATCTATGCCATAATTCAAAATGACAATAGAAAAAAAATAAAATATTTATTCTATGGTCATATTATTTGTTTTTGGTATTAAGTTAGGAATGAGGAAATATATAAAAATAATATTTCCTTATATTCGATGCTTAATATCATGAGGAAATAATAATTAGCAATCTAATAATTAAAATTTAATATAGGTTATTACATTTTGACTCCATTGGATTCCATACTGAAAAACTTTGACACGTGATCACGAATTTTAAAACAACAACTGATAAGCCCAAATAATAGATACTGTAATACTGCAATTGGCTTGGACCATCAATGTGAGTCATAGCGGTTATACAACATCTATGTCATACTCCCTTCTATGTACCACAACATTGATAACCTTACTATTGAGTCCATAACCAAAATGACCCCTGTAATTGTCTTGTTAAGACATTTCCTGTTTAACAAACATTCATACATAATATGTGCACACATAATTGGATAACAGGAAACACAGAAATAAATTTTATTGCGCAATAGTGTTATTACATAAGCACCAAACTACATTACAGATTGCTCAAAAGACCCATTCTAATAACATGTTCCTTGAATGTCTTTGGAGGCAATCCCTTGGTCAATGGATCAGCAAACCATTAAAGTGGTACTTATATTTTCAATTGACACCTTCTGTTTCTGAACTCTTTCTCTAACCATCAAGTACTGTGTCTGGAACCACTAGAGTACTTTCCATTCTTAGAGAAGAAAAACGGCTGCTGTATTATCACAAAATATCTTCAGCGGCCTGGCAATAGAATCAACTACACCAAGTGCTGAGATAAAATTACGTAACCATAATGCATGATTCGTGGCCTCAAAACAAGCTATGAACTCAGCCTCCATCGTGGATGAAGCAGTGATAGACTGCTTTACACTCTTCCACGAGATTGCCCCACCTGCCAGCATGAAAATAAAGCCTAAGGTAGACTTTCTGCTATCTGGGCAACCAGCAAAATCTGAGTCCGAATAGCCGATCACTTCCAACTGATCTGATCTCCTATATGTGAACATATGATCCTTCGTCCCTTGAAGATACCGCATTACTTTCTTTGCCAATTTCCAGTGCTCCATTCCTGGATTACTCTGGTATCTTTCTAACATCCCAACAGCAAAACTGATATCTGGCCTGGTACAAGTATGTGCATACATCAAGCTCCCAACAGCTGACGCATACGGAACTTTCTGCATTTGACCCTTTTCTAAGTCATTTCTAGGACACTGGCTCCCACTTAATTTGTCACCCTTCATAATGGGTGCACAACTGGCTGAACATAATTCCATATGAAATCTTTTCAAGACTCGATTGATATAACCTTTCTGAGACAGTCCTAGCAATCCTCGAGATCTATCCCTGAAGATCTCTATGCCAATGACATAAGCTGCCTCACCCATATCAACCATCTGAAAGTTCTTGGTAAGATAGCTTTTAGTTTCATACAGTAAACCAATATCACTACTGGCCAACAAAATATCATCCACATACAGAACCAGAAAGATAAACTTGCTCCCACTGATCTTCAGATATAAACACTGATCAACAGTATTTTCTGTAAATCCGAAAGAGGTAATGGTATCATTAAACTTTATATACCATTGCCTGGAAGTTTGTTTAAGTCCATATATGGATTTCTTTATTTGCAAGCCAAGTGTTCTTGTCCTTTCTTTGCGAACCCTTCAGGTTGCTCCATGTAAATTTTCTCATCCAAATTTCCATTCAGAAAAGCTGTTTTCACATCCATTTGATGTAACTCCAAATCATAATGAGCTACAAGGGCCATAATGATTCTAAAAGAGTCCTTCTTTGATACTGGAGAGAAGGTTTCTCTAAAATCAATGCCTTCTTTCTGAGCGAAACCTTTAGCCACAAGTCTGGCCTTATATCGTTCGATATTGCCTTTGGAGTCGCGCTTGGTATTAAAGACCCATTTACACCCGACTTTCTTACAGTTATTAGGTAATTCGATGAGATCCCAGACTTTGTTTTGGTCCATAGATTTCAACTCTTCATTCATAGCATCAACCCATTTACTAGAATCATTGCATTCTATGGCTTGTGAAAATGAAACTGGATCTTTATTAATCCCAATATCAAAATCAGATTCCTATAGATATACCACATAATCATCTGAAATGACAGATCTTCTTTCCCTTTGAGATCTCCTCAAAGCTGCCGGTTGTGGTGGTTCTACATTATTTTCAATGGCGATATCCTCATGAAGTGGTGAACCAATATCATTATGTTGTTCTAGTATCTCAGCTTGATGATCAAGCTGAGGGACAACAATTTCTCTTAAGGAAAGGGTATTGGGATATTTACCCTTACCACCTCAAGATCCACCTTTCTTGGTTCATCACTCCCACTAATTTCTCCATTCTCAAGGAATCTGACATTACCAGTTTCAACAATTCTTGTACTATGGTTAGGACAATAAAATTTGTACCCTTTAGACTTATCTGGATAATCAATGAAATACCCAGATATGGTCCTTGAGTCTAATTTCTTTTCTTGTGGATTATATATTCTAGCCTCTGCTGGACAACCCCAAACATGTAAATGTCTCAAACTAGGTTTCCTACCAGTCCACAACTCGAAAGGAGTTGTTGGGACTGCTTTACTAGGAACCCTGTTCAAGATATACATAGCAGTCTTTAAGGCTTCATTCCACAATGAATTAGGTATATTAGAGAAGCTCATCATGCTCCTAACCATATCCATAAGTGTCCGGTTTCGCCTTTCAGCAACACCATTCTGCTGAGGCGTACCTGGCATTGTGTATTGAGCACAAATACCATGCTTTTCTAGAAATTTGGCAAATGGGCCAGGATTTTGTCCTGACTCATCATATCTTCCATAAGACTCACCACCTCGATCTGATCTTATGATTTTAACCTTTCTATCTAATTGTCTCTCGACCTCTGTAATGAACACCTCAAGGATGTCAACAGCCTGAGACTTTTCATGAATTAGATATACATAACCATAACGAGACAGATCATCTATAAAGGTAATGAAGTATCTCTCTCCGTAAAACATGGAATAGAGAGTGGTCCGCAAATATCTGTATGAATTATCTCAAGAAGCTCTTTACTTCTTGTGGCACCTTTCTTGGTGTGTTTGGTTTGCTTTCCTTTTATGCAATCCACACACACACCAAAATCAGTGAAGTCTAGGTTATCCAAAATTCTATTCTTCACTAATCTTTCAATTCTATCCCTGGAGATATGCCCCAGTCGTCTATGCCACAAGATAGAGGATTTTTCATCAATTAAACCACGTTTAGAACCAACATTCGAATGCAGGGTTAAAAGTGATTGTGCAAACTCACAATTCAAGAAAATTTTATATAAACCATCACATAAAATTTCATGTCCAACCAAAATTGAATTATACATTAAATTGAGTTTTCCACAACTGAATAACACTGAATATCCAACAACATCTAATTTGGATAAAGACATTAAGTTCCTAGAAATCGAAGGTACATAAAAAGTGTCTTCAAGATCCATCTGATGACCCGTCTCTAAGAGTGGTCGATAAGTTCCAACATTCTCGACCTCCACTTTGAGACGGTTCCCCATAAAGACAAATCTCTCACTTTCCTTCGGTTTCCGGGTTGTAAGGAATCCCTGCATTGAATTAGTTATGTGAGTTGTGGCTCCAGAGTCAATCCACCAAGTATTAGAAGGAACTTCAGCAAGATTTGATTCATAACATACAAAGAAAGATTCATACCTTTCTTTTCGAACCAAGCCTTCCTCTTATTGCAGTCCTTCTTCACATGTCCTTTTCTGCCACAAAAGTAGCATTTGACAGTGAAAGTCTTTCCATGACCCTGGCTACTTTCTCCAGGTTCATTCCATTTCTTTGGTGGAAACCTCTTACCTCTTCCATATTTACCCTTCTTATGGATAGCTCCTTGAGATACTGCCAACACTGAGTGATGTCCTTCTTGCCTCAGTCTCACTTCCTCTTGAACACACATACCAGTCAGCTCATTCAAATTCCACTTATCCTTATGAGTATTATAATGAATCTTGAATGGTCCGAACTGAGGAGGAAGTGAGTTGAGGATGAACTGTACCAAGAAGGATTCATCCACTTTCATACCCAGTGTTCCTAACTTGGCAGCTTTATCAGTCATATTAAGAATGTGTTGTTGAACTCCTCTACTACCATCATATTTCATAGTAGTTAGTTCAGCCATAAGGGTGCCAGCTAATGACTTATCAGCAGATTTAAATCGGTCTCTTACAGCAGTTAAAAGTTCAGATGCATTAGTAGTTTGAGGGAGTGAAGTCTTGATATTGTTGGCAATGGTCATCTTAATGAACATGAGACTGAGTCTGTTCGACCTTTCCCAGGCTTTGGCATGGCTAACCTGGTCTGCTGTGCTTTCAGCAGTCACTTCATCAGTTTCTCTACTAAAAGAGCCATGTCAAGGTCCAGTACACCCAGTGTGAATTGGACATGCTCAAACCATTCAGAGAAGTTTGTACCATCCAGGGCTGGAATGCTAGTTGCATGAGTGTGAAGGGAAGTGGGAACGTTCACTGAAACAAAATAGGACAAGTTCACATTAAGGCCTCGAATTAATACAAAAACTTTAAATTTATGAAGATGAACTATTGATATCACTTTGATTTCTCCTTTGGGCGAAACCTAAGCATATCCAGTGTTCACTCTACAGGTGAGACTTCTTTTATCACCTATGTAGGTCTAATATAATTTATGCCACTTAGATAGTAAGTCATGTTACCTTTGGGTATCCAATTCTACACCACTAAGTTGCATAAATTACACTACCCTACCCGGTTCATAATTATTTGAAAGAGACTTTTCTTTGGGCCAGTCCCAATCTCCTAACTAGAACCGCCATCGAGAATATTACTGTCTATACTGTCACCCTCATTGACAAGTCTTTTATGTAGTTGTATATTCATAAGGCTTACTAATATAGGTCACTTTGGCAACTACTAAATTAATAAAACCGTATGAATACAAAACTAACCAATAATTCTCTAACCTTTTATTTGAGTAATGCTATAATACTCCAATTTTATTACTTGACTTATATCAATCAATATTAACACAACAACATTAAATGTGTAACATACATTATGATTGAATTAAACATACATTAGTCGACTGGACAAGGAACTATTAGTCGACTTGGAACAAGATAAGTCGACTATAGTGGAAGTCCCAGTCGACTAGGGTCAAGTCAAGTCGACTATAAATTTTAGGTCTAGTTGACTAGGGCAAAGTAAGTCGACTATGTAATAAAGGTTAGTCGACTAACAGAGAAACAGAGAACCACTCAACTTTCGGGTCACTCTGTTAGTCGACTTGGACAAAAGGATTAGTCGACTATACCCTTATTAGTCGACTACTCAAAATATCAAGTCGACTCCTGTACTGAAACATAGAGTTCTTAACTTTCTGGAAAGGGACTTAGTCGACTAGTGTTTCGGGCTAGTCGACTAACAGTCGACGAAACAGTTATCTGAAGCAGTTCCTGTTTAATCGACTGAAGTCATAAATTAGGGAAAATTAGGATTTCTAATTCCTGAATTTTGATCCCAATTAATTGTACAATTAGAGGAATATGAACAGAATATTAGGGTTATTAAATCCTCTTAAATTCTACAATTAAAAGATCAAAATTTGATTTTGATCTATTAATCAAAAACCCTAATTTCCCATAATCTATAATCCAAGATGTATTGATTCTAAAACACAGCTCTGATACCATAATGTAAGAATTAAACTTCATGCGGATTAAATTGTCATGGATCTAGAATCAAGTGCATCTCAAGAAATGAACATATAATTCAACAATACACATAAACTCCATACCTGAAGCCATGTGAAGAATGGATGAAGATCTCAATCTCTTCCTTGATCCTTGCAAAACCTTAATCTGCAAAACCTTCTTCTCTCTGTCTCTTTCTCTTTGCACAAAACCTCAAATTCAGAAATTGATGGGATCCTTA
Source organism: Agave tequilana (assembly GCA_038442645.1). Classification (NCBI taxonomy): domain Eukaryota; kingdom Viridiplantae; phylum Streptophyta; class Magnoliopsida; order Asparagales; family Asparagaceae; genus Agave; species Agave tequilana. Next base: position 66,929 of record JAVJIF010002652.1, read on the forward strand.
AAGAGGGAGAGGTTGTTTTCTTTTTAAGAGGAGAGAAGTGGGTCTCACATTTGCAAATAACCCCTTGAGATAAAATCACCCATCATGGCCACTTTATATCTCATGAAGTTATAAACTTATATAAATGTAGCTTTAATATGGGCATACTTAATATCAGTTAACCATAATTAGGGAATCCAATTAATTAGGTTAGTGGGCCATTTAATATTTAATGTGAGATTAACAAGTCCTATCTTTTAAGGAATATGTGCCTGCCTCCAGTGCTCCCCCCCCCCCCCCCCACCCCCCCCACACATCCCGAACACAAAACAAAAAAAAAAGGTTTTCTATAATTCCCTCCATCTCTTTACAAGAGGCTTTGGGGAGGAATCCAATACCCATTTGGAATGTCAGAATTCCCGCCAAAGAGGATTTAATTAGCACTTCTCGGCCTGCATGTGATAATAAAGAGCTCTTCCATCCTTTTATCTTACACTGTATTTTCTCCATGAGATATTTGTAGCGCAAGACAGTTCAGGGTGTTGCAAATAGGGGACACCCAGATAGCTTTCGGTCATCTTCATGAGACTCCAACTACACCTGCAAATTTTTTCTTCACACTATCTGAGAGATCGTTAGTGGAGAAAATTGATGACTTATTAAAACTTATCACCTGTCTCAACCAACTCGAGTAAATATCAAGAATATGTCTGGCGGTCTCCAGGTTGTCAATTTTGCCTCCCCAAGTAACATAACATCATCATCAACATGAGGTGTGTGACTGATGGGGATAAGCACTATTTGATCTTTATGACCTTAAATACTCTGTGACTTTCTCCTTCACATAGTAGTGTTGATAGAACCTCTGAGCATGTAATAAATAGGTAGGGGGATAGAGGACAACCCTATCAGAGGCCTCTTAGGCCTCTTTCAGAACAGAAGAACCCGTCTACATTGCTATTGATGTTCACTTCGATTCAAGAGGTGCAGACACAAACTTTGATGAGATTAATAGAGTTTGGGGGGAATCCAAGCAAATGAAGGGCCTAGAGAAGGAATGACCACTCCACTCTATCGTAGGCTTCGAACATGTTTACTTTAAGGGGCCGTTTGTTTCGCGTAAAACTCCGTAATTCGTAAATGACTTACTACCCAGTTACAACTACGACGTTTGTATGGACCGTAATTCGTAAAAGACTTACTAACTCAACTAACACTCACTTGCAACCCAGTTACCACTCACTTACAGCCCAGTTACAGTTAATTTTGTGGTCATACAAATTTGTAATATTTTTTATATTAATATTTAAATTTTTTTATATTTAACTTTTTTAATATTTATTTGTAGTATTAAAACTTTTAAAATCACCAAATAGTTAATTTTGTGGTCAACTTTTTCACTTACGACTTATACATTACGACAACCAAACACCGTAAAGTACAATACACTTTCCCACTTTACAATTTTATATTACCAACCAAACACCGTAAAATTTACATACATGTAACTCATTTACAATTGTAAAAGACTTTACCAATTACAACTACGGATTACGGCCAGTTACGACAACCAAACAGACCAAGAGCAATAAAATCTGGTTCTCCTATTCTTCCGAACCATAGAACAGATCAACTCCCGAGCTACCATACAATTATCCACAATCTGTCTCCCTGGAACGAAGGCTGCTTGGTAGGGGAAAAAATAATACCATCAAGTATGAGTGGATCTTGTTAGCAAGAATCTTTTCTACCACTTTATAGGACAATGAGTCCAAAATCGGCTGATGTTTGGCACTCCTTCAGGATAAAGACTAGGTTTGTGTTGTTTACTCCTTTCTTGAAGGCGCCACTAATAAATAAGTATTGAATGAGATCCGCAACCTCGTCCTTATAGTGCTCCAACGTGACTGGAAGAACACTGGGGGGAAGGCCATCTGGTCCAGTGTCTTGGCAGACCCAATACTCTTGAGAACATCTTCAATCTCATCACCTGAAGGCATGCAACACAGGCCCAATGTATCCCTAGAGTCAACCTTGAACCTTTGTCTCTTGTAACCCTAAACTATTTTGATTTACAAAAAAATAACTTCCAAATTTGGGTACGGAAATATTTTTTTCCCACAACGTGAAATTTTGTGCTCAGAAGTTGGCCCCCATTGAGCTCCTTGTTCCCACGACAACGCAACAGAGGTGACGTGTTACGTGTCAGATGAAGCTTTTGGGGGATCATCAAAAGCAAACAGAAGAGTACACTTCCACGTCAACCGACCATTATCACAGTCATTCACAGCCTCAAGCATCTCACTAGACACTTAGGGTTTTGATTTGCTGAGAAATTATGATGGAGGTACGTACCTCATCTGTGCTCCACTACTTGTTATTGTGCTAATTGGCTACTAATTTGCTTCTCTCTTTTGTTAATTTACTATCAATATCAGCTGTTTTTAGCAATTAGAGGAGTGTTTCAATGAGTATGCTTGTGATTTAAGGTTAGACTCATATATGTACGTCCCAGCCAAAAGAAAAAAGAAAAGAACAGAAAAAGAAAGAACACCAATAATACATATACTTGCTTCTTCTTTTTTTTCCTTTTTGAACGACGAGAAATCTAATTATCTAGCTCAGGTGCTAATGTGATTTTCTTTCTGGAGAAAGGCCTGTAATTAAGCATTTACAAGGGAAATGAAAGCTCCCGTGAGCATCAAGAAGTGTCTGATATCATAAGCACGTTTAATTATAATGGAGTTTTACAATGATTTGTGCCAAGAAAAAAAATGCTACATAATTCTCATTTCTTAAGTTCATTGAAATTTTTATATACATCGAAATCCAAGATCTAGTATTTCTCTAGAGGGGAAGAAATTATGAAACCATTATGAGACCATCACAAAATGCTACTCACGCTATGCTACTAACGTTTCTTCGCGTGAGGAGGCTTTGCTGTACTTTATGTAGGACTTGGGGCACCATCTCAAAAGATTAATATTTTAAGTAGAGTTGTCCAAATCCTTATATACCGAAGATCATCCTCATGTCTAGTCGATGTGGGACTATTTGTTCGACTCAAATCCCAACACTTTATTTAGTACCCTTTGTTTATTAAATTTTCATTTTGCTAACTAATTTGCTCAAGTGGACAATAGTTTATGATCTAGGTATAACTTTAGATTTTTTTTTTTTTTTTTTTTAAACTTGATACAACCTAAGTAACTTGAAAATTATTAAGGTGGATGAACTTGATAATTAACTTGATACAAGCTACTAATCTCATGTTATATCATTTAGGAAGGAAGCATTCAGGATCCCTTGGTATGTGATACAGGCAAAGGGCGAAGCAAGGCATCAATTAGGAAAGTCACATATGGCTTCCACTTGGTTGAGGGGAAACAGGGCCATGCCATGGAAAACTACCATGCAGCTCAATTCAAAGAGGAAGACGATTGCGAGGTTGTCTTATTCGCTATATTCGATGGTCACTCTGGAAATAACGTCGCCAGTTATCTCCGCAACCATCTCTTTGACAGCATCCTCAACACTTTTCAATTCATTGGTTTATCTAATGCATTACATCTATTTTTTTTTTTAGAAGAAACGCGCGATTAACCGTCAGTTTATACACACACCCTATTCACATATATCGCACCACATGAGATTTTTTTGAGAAGAATGCATCACGTTTATGCTTAAGCTAATTCGAAATTTTTAATTTTGTGCAACTAGCAGGATTTCTAGATTGAAACTGAGATTGCGATAAGAACATATCAGAGAACTGATAATAAGATCTTGAAAAGGAAAAGGCGATGTCAAGAGGAGGGGAGGTTCAGCTGCGGTTACAGTTATAGTTATAGTGATCAATGGAGAGAAGCTAGTAGTTGGAAAGGATCTGGGTCATCATTCCAAAAGACTAGCCTTCTAAGTGGAATTGCCGAAATCCTTATACCAAGATCATCTCCATGTCTAACCGATGTGGGAGTTATTTATTCGACCTAAATTTCAGCAATTCCCCTCGAATAAAGAGTTTCCCTACAAGCTCAATTATCTTAACACTGAAAAATCAAATGCTCTATCGAGATACAATTTCTTCACCGCGTGGGTGGATGCATGCCTTACGCGAAGCACGAATTGCAGTGTCATGCACACCACTGTCAAATCCTCGAGAGCCCAACAAGCTTTACAGGACCTACTGTGTCTTTTTACGCCATTGGGGTGATCAGACCTATTGTACCTTTTGCATCATTTGGGGATCGACATCATCACCCACACACACGATTAAGTTCGGGACATGACTCTGATACAAATTGAAAGACTTGGGCACCATCCCAAAAGACCAGCCTTATAGGTGGGGTTACCCAAATTCTTATATACCAAAGTCCATCCCCATGTCTAGCTGATGTGAGACTTATTTGTTCGACCCAAATCCTAACAAGATTCTCATGCGGTGATTTGTGAGGGAGGTGTATGTAACGCCCCGATCCGGCGGGTACGTGGACGCTACTGCGACGTATATACGCAGGTCAGAAATACCCTCATGTATATACGCTAAGCATCAGTACAAACAAGAATCAGAGTACGGAAGCACGTGGCAACATACATTCCAACATAAGGATTACAAAGTTATTACAGAGCGTGATATACTGGTACATGTATATTATATCACAGCCAGGTACAAAAGTGAAATTTACAATTTGTACAGCAAAAAGGTGCTCACGGGCTGAAAAGAAGATCCCCGAGCTTGCAGGAAGGTTCAGGAACAGAAGGAGCTAAGACAAGTCAGCCTGCTCCGAGAAATAAGCTTGATCTTCAGTGGAGGGCTCCGCTTCAGTCCAGGCTTCAGAACCTGAACATGCAAGTTCAGGGGAGTCAGAAACTCCCTAACAAATAGACAGGTGAATGCCAAATGTCGTGTAGAGATAAGTATATGTGTTGATATGATCAAAACAATATTAAGCATCAAGAACTGTGTCAAGAGTACATGTACAGTAAGTAAGAAAATGAGGCATAAAATGAAAGTAATAAGGCCTGAATAAATCTATTGCTGCCATATTCAATATTTATACTTATTACTCGTTCTACCCATATGTTTAGGTATGTGTAATAGCGTCCCAGCACACATACATCCACATATGAGTAATTCGAGGCTGTTATTGGAAACCAACGGGGGTATCAATGAACAATGTTTACAGTGGGTCCCGTGCATGCCCGGGACCACGGCCCAGGATTGTTCCGTTGTTGGAGGACGGAACCTGCCGCAAGGCGTACAGGAGGGTCTTATAGAATGCCCTTATCAAGATGGTACAAAGAAGGAGGGAGCCAGCGCTCCCCTCGGTTGCCTGGAGGCCCTCAGGTCGAACCGGAAATGTAGTTGCACAACATACCTAAAACCACTGTAAACACGAACATATATTGATAGCCGCAAGTTTCCCCCGACCCGATTCAAGTGGTTTCTTTTATGATTTATTATGTAATTATCAATTCACGGGAAAGCACGAGCATACCAAGATCAGGAGTTCGAGAGTACATGAGTATTATAATTTCAAGTCACATGATTCCCGCGAATATGATAATCGTAAGTCGAGTGTCAAAATGTCATAACGAGGTGATTACCAAGAAGTAGCATAACAGGTACCATGAGATGAATGCCTGAGAGGTGATGTTAAGCAGGCGTCAAGTGATAGCATGATACATGCAAGTGTGTAAGTGAAATAATATAATATTAGTCAACATGACGAAGCAGAAATATCAGAAGGAGAGCGAGAACACTCGCCTAAAACTTTAAGAAATACACCGAGAAATTCCAAGCTCTGGAGTCCAAGTAACCAATATTATATATATAAAAAGAGAGGAGGAGAAGGATGAATCAGAAAAGTGAGAATGAAGACGCAGGGGTCGCAGACGCGGGATTGCGCCGCGTTGATGCCACAAACGCGGGATCTGAGACCCGCGTTTTATAACACAGGAAGAACGCAGACGCGAGTATGGGCTCCGCGTCGCGTTAACATATGAACGCGAAGATCGCGTTAAAGAGGTGTTTGGACGCAGGAGTAAGTTTCGCGTCTAGTATTAAAACAGGAGAGAAAGGGGAGACAGAGAAATGAGAGACGCAGGAAATGAGTAAGAGGGGAGACGCAGGAATGAGTAAGGGACGCAGGTTTAGAAAAGAAAATGGAAGGAAAAGAAAGAAGGATGGAAAGAAAGAAATGCAAAGGAAAAGAAAGAAAGAAAGAAAGAAGAGAAGAAAAGAAAAGAAGGGAAAGGAGATGTTGGTCGGCTGGACCTCGCCGGCGGCGGCCGGAGTTGGCCGGAGTGGGTGGACAAGGCCCCAAAAGAGAGGGTTGATAGTGGTGCAAGTGTAGTTCAATATAGATTTTTGGAGTTTTGTAATTGGTGTTTCGGAGGGCGAACCTATAGTTCGTTGGAAAGAGAATGGCGAGGAGAAGAAGATGGTATGGTTGTGGTGGTTAAGGTGGTGTAGGTGGTGGTGGAAATGGTGATGAAGTTGGTGGAGAAGATGGGTTTCTTTAATGTTTCTTGGTGAAAAAGAGGTTGAAGAAGAGGGTGGAGATGGTGTTGTTGTTGTTAGAATGGAGGATGAGATGGAGAAGAAAGTGGTGGGGAAAATGGTGGAAGGAGTTGGTGGTAAAAATGACCAATAACCACCACTAATGGCTGCCGTTTGCTGCTGGTTTTTGAGGCTTTTGCTGGCTGCAAAATGAAGAAGGAGAAGAGAAAGTGCAAGAGAGAGAAGATGGGGATGTATGTGTGTATATATATAAAGGAGGGAAAGGTTTATATTATAATATAGTCTCCCCATTATGAAACATGCGTTTCAAAAGTGGCGCCCTTCACAAAAGGGCTGCGTCTCAAAGCAAACCTGCGTCTAGCTATTGCTGGACGCAGTAAACAAACTTGCGTTCAAGAAATACAAAGTTGCGTTGGTAGAATAGGACGAAAAAGCATGGGTGTCATGATCTGAGTTGATTTCTTTGAAGAACTAAGCATTAAATGCGGAATGGAGAGTCTCCGCATTAATTGATAAACCCAGAGTTGGTGGATCTCACGTTAGGTAAGGAGAGAGAAAAAGTAAAATATCCGGATAGAATTCCGGTATCTGGGAAAACACCAGAAATTCAGGAAAAGCCCGAAAAATGAAGTACTTTAAAAAGCTTCCCAAAAATTGTCAAAAATAATAAATATTATTTAAAGATTTTTGGTGAAATCGGTTTTCAAAAATTCAATCACATTTTCAAGTTAAAATCCTGAAGTCGACCGTTGACACCGGTCTATGCCGGGTCGGCCGGATTTTTGATAAATTCTAAAAATTCTCCAAAATTCATTTAAATAGAAAATATGATTTTAAGAAATAATGTGAAAGCCGTTTCTAGAATTTCAACTCCATTTGTGAATTAAAAATCCGAAAGTCGGTCAGCAACACTGGTCGACACCGGTTTTGAAGATTTACAATTTAATTCCGAAAAATTTCAGAAAATCATAGAAAATCTAGAATATTAACAAATAATATTTGAAACTAAAATCGGTCAAATCTGAATACCAAAAAGGTCAAATCATGCAGTAATGCTATATGAGTAAGAATTTAAATAACAGAAAATAAAATAAAAAAATACGCTCTAAAAATTCAGGACACATAGCTGGGTACGTATACTGAGGATGGGGTGTTACAGTGTAGCCCGTCAGTTGTCGATGAATCATGAGCCAATGAAGGAGTGAAGCACGATAGAGGAGAGAGGAGGCTTTGTCACTGATAATTAGGAGATGAATAAATTTTAATATATTATTCATAAAGCAATTACATCAATATATATATAAAAGTCAACAATGAAATAAAAAAAGTATACATGTTCAGATACAATGTATCACATGTTCAGATACAATGTATCACATGTATGACATGTCTGTTAACAGTCACCAATATAAAAGATAATTAAGACTCTTGTATAATGTAATAGTCGAGTACTTCAGTATCCTTGATTATACATCCGACTAAATCTGCTGTATATGTTGCAGGGAATGTGCCGAGAGTTGATGGGCTATTGGCAATGTCGTGGGCATTTGGTGATAGCACTTTGAAGGAACACATTAGTTCAGATCCAGATGTTGCTGCAGAGATTATAGACAGTGAAGCCGAGTTCATTATTTTGGGTAGTGATGGCTTGTGGAAGGTGAGGTGCCATTCGCTAATTGTTCTGAGTCTCAGAAATAAGCTCTTTTCTTGGAAAACAAAAATGAATGTTGTTCGTAATTTCAAAATAACATTACTTTCTTGGTGTTTTACTTTAAAAAATGCAGCTCATGTCGAATCAAGAGGCGGTAGATACTATCAAGCACAGCGAAGGAGCTGTTCAGGAGGATGTCGATAGGAAAAGTAAGGACGATATCTTCTGCATTGTTGTTCGCTTGCATTGAAAATCTTTATAATGCTTCGGAATTTAGTCAGATATGATGATTCCTTCCAGGTTTTAATGGTTGCTGAGAAGAACTTCCTTGTGTCTTCTCCTCTATGTTTCATTTCAGTTCTCTTATGATTCTAGTGTGTTTCGGAAACAAGAGTCTTAACAAGTAACTAATAATTAATGCATTTACAGAACGCATATTATTAGATTACTGCTTGCGGCGAAACTGAACGGCGAAGAGAAGAAGGAGAGAGGGTAGAGTGGGGAGATGGAAGAGGGAAGAGAGAGGTAAGAAAGGGGGAGGCGGGGAGAGAGGGGAGGCGGGGAGAGAGGGGAGGGAGAGGGACTCTCATTTTTCTGTGGCTCTTTTTTTGCAGGACAGACGGACTACATGCAAGAAGGGTCACGAGAGAAACATCACTTTATTCGATTTGATTAGATACTCGTATTTTTAGATATTTTTGTCTTATTGTTATCTTTAAAAATTCTTATCTTACAGTATCTTACTACTCGTTTTCTTATCACAACTGATCAAAGGGAAGTTTTCTCTTGTGACTCATGTAGAAACTTTGTTTGTCCGTTCGTCCGTCTTCTCCTTCTTCTTTCTCTCTCAATTCTCCCTACTTCTTTTTTCTTCTTCCTCTCCTGTGCTCCTCCTAACTGATCGGTTGGTTTCCCACCAACATGGACGGTATACTAGTCTATCTACTCTCTCTTGTATCTTTATAGATTAATATAATTACTTTATGAATATACATACCGAAACTTCTTCTTTTCTAAATTATTATGGTATCAGAGCCTCTAAAATTTTTTCTCTACTGATCGAAGTTCTTTCTCGGTGTTCTCCAGCCTGTGCTGCGCCGCGCTCGTATAGTGTGTGCCTAACATCGGGTCACTTTCGCTTCATACAACATTAGAGCTTTTCTCATCCTCGTGCATCCTCCTCCGCCTCAGCTAAGACTGAGTCTTCGCTGATCCTCTCGCATCCACCGATGTCGGCTCTTTCTTCACCCGTGTTCCTCCAACGTTGCAAAATTTGATCTGAGCCATTTTCTCATCAATTTAGTCCTCTTGGGCTCTATTTTAACCTTCTTGGGCTTTCTCATCAATTTAGCCCTCTTAGGCTTTTCTTCATACTCAGATGATCGATCGCCCTCCAGCACGCCACCGGTCGAGTTTGAGGAGCTCACAAAAACCTCCTTCCGCTTGATCCATCAGGATCTCACCCTTCCTGATTCGGAATTTATCCGGGTATCGCCCTCTCCTTTGATGCCTGATTCATCTAGATCTCGCCCTAACTGATCCATTTGGATCTCGCCTTCTCGCCTGATCCTTCTAGATCTCGTCCTATGAAGCTCGTCGTCCTCTTGGACATCTGGATCTCGCCAGCCACCTCGATCGCAATCTGCTCCATCGATCAGATTATCAAAAATCTCTCATAAGTTCCATGAGATTTTGTTCAAATGTTCGATCCACCATGAGTTTGAGGGGGTGTTAGATACTCTTATTTTTAGATATTTTATCTTATTATTAGATACCCTTATCTTTAAATACCCTTATCTTGTCTTATCTTATTATTCATTTTTTATCTATCTACTCTCACTTTGTATCTATGTATGTTTGATGTAATTATTTTATGAATATACATACTGAAAATTCTCCTTCTCCAAATTATCACATATGTTTTGTTATACATAGAGAAACATTTTCTTTGTATCAATTGCGAACTTTGCATCAACAGATTTAATGATCTTGAGGTGCCTTCTCTCCGTCACACACTGACTAAAACTGCCCATACTCGGAAAACATAAGAAACAACTTTTGTCAAACACTTCGTATTCATCTCTTAAATGGATACACAATAAAATCTTTTTAGATTTTTTTTTTTTTTTTGGAGAGAAATACACAATACAATCTTAGTCATTGAGAAGAATACTTTAGACACCTAATGAGGAATTAATGATAGTTCAATACAAACATTTTTGGCATGAACATAGGTAAGAAGAGGGGAAATAATCTACTCTCCAACTTTCCACATATCTTGTGAAATTTTTGTATGTTTAGGGGGTAATAATTTTTTTTTTTTGTTTTTTTGGGAGAGAAAGAGCTGGGTTTCAGAGACAACCCCACCCCGCACAACCCCCCAACACCCACACACCCACACACACCCACCTCCACCCACAACACACACAAAACAAAAATAAAAATACTGTTTATAAAACGGGCGTAATACAGACTTAAAGCATTAATAAGTAAGACATATCAAACATGTTTGGCCTGGACTGAGTGCATATAATAAGTTCTATATGATGTTCCCTCAAAAAAAAATTAAAAAATAAAATAAAAAGTTGGATGGCTACAAGTTTCAAATTGACAATTAGGAGTGGTTGCACGCAACGGGAGCCAGCGTCGGATTATAGACAAATTCAACGATTACCAACTAAAATGAATAAAATGAGGACGACTGAGGAATTGTCATGCAGTCAATTCATACAGCAGGCAGCGTAGGCTTGGCAATAAATCAATAATTTCCTGCACTAGCATTTGATAGGAATATCCCGAGAGCAAGCAGTTGACAGCAAATGGAGACAGTGATATCTCGGTTTTTTCTTCTCTTTCTTTCTTTTCATCTGTCATTTTGTTTCCTACATGTTATCAACTTCTTATTTTGCCTGAAAAATCATTCTGAACCACAGATAGGTCTAGAAATGTATGAATCATGCCTGAAGTTGATTTGCACCGACACAAGCAGCCCTTTGTACGCACCACACAACACTTGAGGTTAGCAACCGTTAACTGAGAATATCAACTATTTGACAAAAACAACTAGACAATGCACTTCCTTGTGGAACTCGCCGTCCTCGAGATAAACCAAATCGATATCCCTTTGCTCTTATCATCGATTGTTCGCCAATCCCACAACTCCCTCTTCTGGATACAAGTCATTCATGACAAACTCTCTTCTCGCTCGCACCAGCGCCATGGACAGAGACGAAGACACACTCTCTTTCGCTTCCTTGGTCCAACCAAACGTGCCCGATAAACCACGCCCGAAACAGCTATCAGCCGGTCCCAGTTTCAAGTTCTGGCAGGCCAGCTGCCCCCGCCATCCCCATCCCCGGCCGACCTTTTACTCACAAATCGCACGATATCGCCACAGATCACAAAGGATCGAGAAGTCAGAAGCGGTGCCTGAGGCAGGGGTCGGGCGGAAGTCAGCAGATTCAGCACCGAAGAGGGTGTCCTTTCAAGAACCGAGACGTTCAACTTCCAGTCCGATGCACGAGAGAGTGAGTTGTTTGGGGGCGGCGGGAGCTCGGTCGGAGGTCAAGTACAAGAGGGGGGCGGAGAACAGCAAAGGTTGTTAGGGTCTATCATCTTGGCTTGCAGAGACTGCCGTGCCGTGGAGCCGTCCAAGCGAGTAGGAAACCTGGCCAACTAGAGTACCAGTATACTGAGATTCAGTATTTCACGTGTTAGGTTGATATGTTCTTTGTCTAGTTTTGAGGGATTTGAGATTTCAGATGGTTCTTGAAATCGAATATGCGCTGCAGTAGTCTCATTTGTATATCGGAGTGTCATGTTTGTGGGATGTAGCATTGAAGAGGTGTTTGACTGCTAATATCGGTCGAATTCAGAGATCGGGAGTGTCGCCATTGCAAGCAGTTTCTGAGCTTCATAATAGAGTGCCTACATTAACTAATACACGTAGTTGTTGTGATCATGAAATTATGTTGTGATCATAATTGGTTTGTCGCAAACTGATCAAAAAATTTTGGTGAGGAATTATTGAGATTTTGATGTTTTCACCAACTGTAGTATTTGATTCGCCTGATCTAGATCTATGTGAAGCAACTGGGGTAGATCGGACTTCGTTATTTGCTGTAAACTCTAGGTTTTTATTTGAATGTTTTCTCTGTATTTCACCAATTTTCCATTTATTCAACTACTGGGCCTTCAAAACTCTGAGACAAGCAAGATAGGCCCGTTTGAATAATATTTTTTTGGTTAGTCAACCGGTGCACAAGGCATCCAAAAATGTCACGTGTGCATGAAGTCTCGAAGTCTCCAACCGCGACCTCTCAGTGAGCGGAATTCTTACGAACTGAAAGCCTGACCTGATCGAAATGTCACTTATGGGAGACCCATTTTAATAATATGGCTACAAAATGTGTAATTCGGACCGCGGTTTTTATACCATGAATATAAAGAAACTTTTTAAAGGGAATTCTGACCCTCTCGTTGGGCTTTGGCCCGAGTCCTCGCTAGTTGGGATTGCGAAAACTTCTCATGAAGTAGGCATACAATAGGCATAAGTTCAAAAAATCACAATGAACTTTCACCTAATTTCAAAACATAATTATCGAAAACTTTCAAAACATAATAAACTATAATGAACTTTTATAAAAATCTCCTAAATTTTCACAAAAGCAGAAGTTTTTTTGAGAATCAGGATTGGGGTTACCCTTCAGACTATACACGAGCATTCATCGCTAATTATTCGAGTTAAATCCTATATTCACCACTCCAATGATTGAATCTAGAACTTCCCTCTATGAAAAAAAGGTGTTACCAACTGCTTAACCCGTCAATACATTTAAAGTTGAGATAAAAAATCATAGTAGCTTTCTAGAATTAAGCCGCTCATAATACTTATTGAAATCTTATTGATGCGAGCACATATTATTCAAAATCATGACAGAAATGCCCAGGTAAATTGTAACATGATGAACCATATTGCAGAAAACTAAGAACTGATCTACTACATCAGAGTTTCCCCCATATACAAAACATACACAAGAGCGTTAACCTTGGAAGATTTTCTTAGTCTTTTCCCTTTTCGGCCTCTTTCTTTGAAGAAAAGTTGGCACAAAGAGCAAAACACCGGATCTTTATTTCATTGAGAACATATCGGTAGAAAGCTCAGTGTTTTAAGTGTATGTAGTTCCCATTTTACATTGTTATCTTACTCATTTTTAGCTGTTTTGATGGGCTTTGGTGTGTTAGTACTCGTATGATCAGGAGGAAGTAGGGACATTACAAACAAACACTCGGGGCGTGGGTCCGCCCAAGGCCCGTGATATGCTCGCCCGCTAGCGGGTATTGATAGACTTATTTTGATTTGAGTCTAAATTGATTTGGATCTACACAAGTCAATTGAAAATATGCACCCGTCTCTGTAACATATGTTGTTGACTCATTTAGAAATTGATCAGGTTAATGGTTGTGTCTATAGTCGTTTCAATTACACTTAGTGGTGGGTGTATTTTAATTATGACATGGATCTCATCAACACGTGTGGAAACTCGTGATATTGAATCAAGAGCTTAAATCTACGATGAGTTGATTAGGTTTTGCCTTGACTCTATAAATATCATGGGTAAGATTCCCTTCTCTGCTACTACTTTTTATTCACTTTTGGAGGTCTCTCATCTCCTCTAAGGATCAGAAAGAGTACGTATTGATTGGCGAAAAAGAATACCTTCTCTCATCTTCTCATCCTCAAGATTGCTTACCTCCGGTATCCCTTTCGTGATTGAATAAATGCCTTAAACTCTCTTTCCTTTGATCTAATAAAGATGTAATTTATTGCATGTGATCTTATTTAGATGTATTTAGAGCAACAGGTATATATTGAAGAGATCAGGTAGGGCCTAGCCGTCTATGTCTCGCTGATATGGACCAGACCCAAAATCACTGGTGACTAGGCCTCCCTACGAATATCTATTCAATTTGGTCTTTGCATTTTGGGAGAATCAAAACCATAATTACTCTGCTTAGAACCGCTTAAATAAGAATTTTAAAGACAACGATCAAGGAAGAAATTAGAGTAAGGCATAATGTCTTGGCCTAAAATTTTCATCCTATTCCTTAAAAAATGATCTCTCAAAAGGGCAAACTTATGATTGAGAATGTTAATTTGAAAAGATCAAAGGATTCTAGGGTTTCCAAATGAAACTTCATCATCAAGAAATAGCCCAAGGAAAAAAGTATTCAAAGCTGAGGCAGCGTAGCAACCATATCAAGTAATAATCTAACAGGCGGTAGATTCTTATTGTGACATTATTGATGGTAACAAGCCTTCAGTATTCCGTTGTCGTCTAGTCCGGTTAGGATATCTGGCTTTCACCCAGACGACCCGGGTTCAAATCCCGGCAACGGAATTTTTTTCTTTTTTGTTTTTTTTGGAAGCAACTCTTTCCTTGGAGACGAAGACTCCATCACCTCTGGCCACGGCACCTATCGCCGCCCCCGCGACAGCCCGTTTCCATCGTCTGTCTCCCTTCACGGCCCGGGTACATCAATCCTATCATGCTCCATCTAGTTGTCAAATATTTCTTCCATATCACTAATACATAATTAACACCACGTATATTTTTCACATTGGGGGCCCCACTCCATAAGTCCAACAATAAGTCTCCATTCTAAAAACGCTTTATGCACTCAAGAGTCTCGAACCCTTTGCATCCACATTTTCAACCACAGAACTCCCTTCTTATACGTATGGGAAAGAAAGGGGCGCCCCTCTCCCACTCCCACGTCTCAAAGCCCGTAGGGAATATGGACCTTTAATTTAAGAGGTTGAGTAGCGCAACTCAAATATCCCCAAATTCCAAGATATCCTCACGCACAACACAATTCAATCACTATCATTATTACGAGAACACACACCTAACACACAAATAGGGATGTCAAATCGTGTGGGGCTAGCCGGCAACCCGCATCGGCACGGCCGGATTCGAGTGGTACTCGAGCCAGGCCCAGCCCGGGTCCGACTCCCCCACGGGCGGGACACGGGTTCGAGTATTGCGGCCCACGGCCCGGCCGTGGGCGGGTCGTGCCTAGCCCGTGCCAAATTCAGGCACGGTCCACACGGGTCGGCCCGTGCTGCCTCCCAACGACTCAAATGGTCGTTAGGGCACGGGCTAGGTGGGCCTGGCCAACCCGTCCCGCCTCTATGGGTATTTTTTTTTTTTTTTTGCAGTTTTTTTGGGGAAGAAACCCTAAGCGGCTCCCTCAACATCTCTTTTGGTTGTTGGGTGGGCTATTTGTAATTTTTTTTTTTGCAAATAGCCGAGTTGATTGGTCTTAGAATGAAATATGATGATAGTCCTGCAATAATGTGGACAGAAATTGAGGCTTTCATAAATCATTTGTATGATTATTATGAAGCACAACTTGAAAAGAAACAATCTATTTGTGAATGATAAAATATTTGAAAACTTGTAATTTTAAGTGTGAACAATAAATGTCTAATTTTTTTAATATATACTTCATTTTTATTTGTATCTATTTATCTATTTTATTAAATTATTAATAAAAAATTACATTTGCATTTCAGAACTTGAAATAAACAATCTATTTGTGAATGATAAAATATTTGAAAACTTATAATTTTAAGTGTGAACAATAAATTACTAATTTTTTTAATATATACTTCATTTTTATTTGTATCTATTTATCTATTTTATTAAATCATTAATAAAAAATTACATTTACATTTCAGAACTTGTAGTAATTTTGTAAAATTTTTATTTATAGAATTTATTGTAAAGCACTATAATTTTTAACTTGGGAATTTTTTAGAAGTTTTTTAGAATTCTTGTTATTTTTTATTGATTGTCCGAGCTGCACCTGGCCGCGTCCGGCACGAGCCCATCCCGGTCGGGTCGCGGGCCGAACCCGAGTTCCCCAAATGGGGTTCGGATCTGGGCCGGGCCGCCCCTAATTTCACAGGCAGGGCGGACTTGGATCGGCTACATCCCTATGCACAAAGAGGTCTCTAAGCTAGCTAGGGCACAATACTAACCTTGGAAATCAAAAACCAGATGCCCAAAGCAGTGGGTGGTGTGAGCCTCTGAGGATGGCTGTCTTGTTAAACAAAACCCAACAGGAGATACTATTCAGTGCCTAGTTACCAATAAAGTATCACTTGTATCCATCTCATTCACACACACTGGCTAGATCCTAACGGAACAAGGCTTCTCGAGTTTGAGGCTCCGTTTTCTTTCCCTCAAAAAAAAATAATAATAATAATAAAATTAGAAACTTAAAAAACAAAAATCTGATCATAGCCATTTGCATTGGGGGTGAGCATCGGTAGGTTTGCTTCTATTTTTGCCGATTTTGGCAAAACCAAACCGAACAGGGTCACAAACTGAACTGAGACGAACCGGCTCGGTTCCTTTCGGTTAATTCAATTGGGCCGGCCCACTCTCTCTCATTTCTCTCTTTTTTCCTCCTCAGCCCAATAGCCCAAGCCCGCAGACTTCGGTTAATAAGATCGTCCCAACCCAAGTCTGCCCTCAGATTTGTGGAAATGCCCTTGAGATCTTGATCCCCTCTCGCTCTCGAGCAACAAGCAAAAGGATGAAGATCTTCGATTAGTTGCCGCCGATGGGTCACATGCGATCAGAGAAGATGAGCTTCGTGCAGCTCATCATCCCCGTCCCGTCCGCACGCAGAGCCATCACGTATCTCGGCGAGCTCGACCTAATCCAATTCAGAGATGCAAGAAGACCTAACTTTCAGATCTGATCACATTCCATTGTCGCTCTTATGCACTTGAATCTCTTCATCTTCTTGTTTGCGCTCGATTTGACTATGAACTCCCATTGATTTGTTCACGCAGTTTGTTGTCATTTTGAATTGATCTGATTCAAGTAGCAGGCGTAGGGATTGTAAGGCGCTGTTGAGATCTTAGTAATTTGTATTGAGGATAGATGTTGCAGTGTAATTACATTCCAGCCGAATGAAAATGATCCAACCGAATTTGTGGAAAATGACTAGGGGTGAGCAGAAGCCTACAGTTACCTGCCGACGTGTTGCTCCCACTCTCCGCACTAATTCGGCCGGTTTCGGGTTTCGTAACCCAAAATCGAAAATCGATCGAATTAGAGCAGTATGATTCGAATCAGATTCAGTTATTTCAGTTTTATCCGAACTTTGCCCATCCCTACTTTGCATGCACCCCCACATAAATGCCTCAGGCACTGGTTAGTTGTCACGTCACTAATCACCTTCACCTTCACCTGCATTATTATTCCCCAGCCACCAATGCAACTTTGGGAAATGAGACCTGCACCATAGTTATGGCTTATGGGTTGCTGATTTTGCTATGGAAAAGATATCTCACACTTTTGGGAGTATTGCAGACACAACACTACAACAGCCAGCCATCCTCTAATGTTGGTGTTTTGGCGTGAAGACGTACCAATGACCTCTTCCATCACAACAAACAAATATGTTTAAACCAAGCAGTGCTTAGTTGTTGATTAGGTGTTTGAGATCTAGACGAGATTAAAGTAATGAATATTAGTAGTCAGCCAATTTTTGGGTTGGGGGGGGGGGGGGGGGGGGGGGGGGGGGGACTCATTGTTAGTTTTTTCTTGATATAAATGTGCATGATTCAGAAGGGAAGAACTTGCATCGGTATTTAGTTTCAGTTCAAAGACGCGTTTAATTCACACTCAATGGTTTGAGAAGTATTTATCGTCTGAAAAGACGAGTTTGTTCTATATACAACCTATTCTTGGATGTACTTTGTCTTGATCTCGATCAACATTTATCCTTATTGCTCTATAGATAATAAACAATCTATAAGATCTAAATATCGTGGGCTAGACCGGACCTAGGTCATCTCTAAACGCGATGACATTCATATCAGACAATACTCTCTCCCTTAACATAGGTCTTATGTATAGAGTTCCTAGGAATCAATTTGATCCAAGTATAGGGCAGGAACTAGGGGTGCCATCGGATCGGATACGGATCGGATATTACCTCTATCATATTCATATCCGCACCCAACCTTCGGATACGGATATGGATACAGATATTGACGGATGTGAAAAATGATATCCGTATCCGCCAAAATCGGATATCAGATGTAAATCGGATATTAGCGGATCGGATGCGGATACTAATCGGATATGTAAAAAATGGATATGGTTAAAGATAAATTAAATAGAAAATACTTATATTACTTTTATCTCATCTACTACAATATTAAATGTGATACATACTATGATATTATTGTGTACATATCAATACATTCATCATATTCATTGTCATTCAACTTCTATAACAATAAATTACACGTCTTTCGGTTCTAAATACCGATTCGGATGCCATGGTTGATGTCGAAATACTCAAAATATCTTGTGGTACTCTTGCAAGAATCGAATACTTTCCATTATTACTTTTTCACCAACTCAAAATATCAAAATTTAATGCCTTATTCTATTGAAGAATAGTCTCCTCCATACCGATATCATTATAAAGCACGCAACATTCGGATATCGGATCGGATACGAATAAGATATTACGTTTACCATATCCGTATCCGCACCTACCTTTCGGATACGGATACGAATACGAATATTGACGGATGTGAAAAAATGATATCCGTATCCGGATTGGAGGCGGATTCGGATGCGGATATCCGCGGATAATCCATATCCGGTGGCACCCCTAGCAGGAACCCAACCTATCAATAATTATTTTATTTCTATTATTTGTCTCCTCCCTACCTCTTGGTTAAAGTTGAAAGTATCTAATCCATTTTTTTTATTTATCCATCATGAAGAAAGTAGAATAGATATTCGAGATTAATTGGTCCTAATCAATACATCTTTGCTTGTCCATATATCAAGCTCCAAACCTTGTTTAGAAATATTCTTTTATTGTTCCTAAATTCTTTCCACTCCACATAAGCTGTGACTTGTGATTTGGTGGCCCTTTCCTTTTTCCTCTAGGATGGCTTTATGCACAAAGTTAATTATCATCTAAGTTTCAATAGAGTACTGACCACAATGGTTCAAAGAAAAAGAGAGTTATAAACCTCTAAAATTATAGATTAAGCAAGCTAATTAAGGAGCTTTTAGGTGGTGGTTTAGGCTGGAAGTTGTCCAAGCTAAACAACTTTAAGGTTACATGGAGTTATAAACTGTGCTAATAAGATTAGTGAGTTGGCAAATTAGCATGAATGTACACACACGTGCACGGCCACACCCACACTGATCCTCATAAACTCTCAAAGGCTCCGGGTTGTTCACTATTTAGGGCAAGGAGAGCATTCCATGTTTCTTGTCATGAAGCATTAAAGCGTCTTTAAACTTTTTGCCTTCTTGAAGTTTCAAGATCAATGATATGTTAGATTTATTAGTGATTTTAGGTTGATTTTTTTTTTTTTTTGATGTAATCCAATGAAATCTTGTTTTATCCAATATAAATTAGTCATTTTACGAACGTTATTGAGAGCAATTTATGGTGACTATTCATCATCCATTATTTGAATTTTCTTGTTCATATATATATGCATTCCTTCTTAACTTTCAACAATATCAAGAAACTGTAATTTCTTTAAGGAAAATATTGAAAAATTATTTGGTTTGAGAAATTTATGTTTCCGTGACGGTAGAAAATTAGGACAGTTTTGGGATAAAATTAGAGAAGGAACAAGATTTTTTTCACTGAGAGAAATGCCAAACTTCATTTGCCACATACATTTCCTAGCTGCCAACTAGAACCCTACGATGAGTTCTCTTTTCTAGTTCCTGATTTCCAATGATGCTATAAAATCACACTAAGTTGTGAATTAACTTGACCATAGTAATGACTGATGCATTACAAATGAGGAAGAAATATTTCCTAACCTTCAATGAGACAGAATACTAGACATTACAAGAAACCAAGATTTCATGAACTTGGCATTTCAACAGGAGGAAGGGGAAAATTGGAAGGTTTCTGCCAATTTGACCACCCCCTCCCCCCAAAAGTCATAGCCAAAGTGGCGAGCACCTCTATACAATTTTTAGTTTTCTTAGATAAAGCACCCATACAATAACACTTGAAAAACATATTGATTCAATCGGATACTTCTCTTTGAAATTAATAATAGGGGGAAGAAAAAAAAAACCAGGAGTGGAGAATTTGAAATTAAACACCGAAGTCGATTGGAAAAGATACAATATACAAATTGAACTGATAAGGATAAGACCAACACCAAAGACAATGTTTTCACACTCACATAAATTTGAGTGATGGCATAGTGCTTGTTTGTGATGGGAGAAGTCACACGGTCAAAATTGGCAGCAACTATGTTCAGAAGAGTCCCCTCAAAACCCGGTTGGCCTTGAGTTCGTAAGAGCACCGCTCACCCTAGGTCGTCGGTTCGAGTCTTGCCTCGGATATATTTATAATATATTTAATTCTGACTATCGTGGTCACTGGTTAGGCTCTGGGTTTGCTCCCTAGTGGTTGCCAGTTGAATCCCGATGTGCAGTGATTTCTAGCTAAAAAAAAAAAAAAAACTATGCTTAGAAGAATTTCCTTCTCTGTAGGGAGAAGGGAGATTGTCAGACACACACCAAACCACTGACCTAACCATGCCCCACTTACACAGAACGGAACCACTTTTTCAAGCAAGGGTTGTACTCTATGGTGGGTCATCATGGATAGACCACACCATTCACCTTGTTCTGCACATTTCGATTAGTTTAAAAATTAGAAACCAAGCGGTTTGAGAACTTTGTACCGGTGAATCTAGTGGTATTTTGCAACCAGTTGATTAGTGAATGAAAAGTACGCAAGTCACTCATCTTTTATTTTGAACTCTAATTAAGGATGAGCGGATCATTGACAAGAAGCTCTCACTGTTTCATGAGGATTAGTTGGAGAATCGTTTTGAAAAGATATGCATATGCAAGTGTGGGCGCATGCGCACACAAAACACACACTAACACACACAAGAAGGATATCCAACCTCAGATGCGCTTCATAAGAACTCTAAGGTGGGTCTTTTATTAACCATATTGTTCTTTTTGATCTACGCGCCTTAGTTAGCCTACGGCGAAGAGATCAAATGGCTTGAAAATTATAAAGCTTATTTTGCACCCAGACCAACACCTAAAGGACCAAGTCAGTGGATTACATATGAAACTGGGCCAGTTGATATATATTAGCTTGCTTGTGTGTGTGTGTGTGAGAGAGAGAGATTGCTGCAAACGGCTATATACTTTGTAGATAGTTGTTGATCTAGTGAGTAGAACAGTGGCATGTATTTGGTTCGAGATTAGTTGACCCAAGCTTCAGCCATTAAGTTTTAACTAAGAGTCGTAATCAAGATGATCTTAAGCCGATAACATAAAAGAGATGGCTTCACCTAGGTCTGTCTCCGTCAAGGCCGTCTCAATATCTACAAATAAAGATCTGAAGGGCAATGATAAACTATATATATATATATATATATATATATATATATATATATATATATATATATATATATATATATATATATAGACTTGTATCCTTTCAAAAGGATTTGATCCCGGATCCTTCCGACTCAAATTCAACCCTCCAACATTCGAATACAAGATCCACTCCGTTGAAGTTGATCTATACTATTTCAAGTATCTATAAACCAAAAATCAAGTGTTTTAAATACTTTTGCCCATCCATCAAGCGACGCAAAATGGACGGCCGAAAGTAGTGAGTTGCTTAGATCTATGTCTTTAGACATACAAATTCTCGATCCGGCCATTTCATTATGATCTAAACATTTAAAAACCCCTATAAACTAATTTTTGTTAGATTTCAAATGTTCTACACCGTTAAACTAACCAACTCACATTTAGGCCGTCCGTTTTTCCCCTACTTGATGGATGGGCAAAAAGTATTTAAAACACTTGATTTTTGGTTTATAGATACTTGAAATAGTATAGATCAACTTCAACGGAGTGGATCTTGTATTCGAATGTTGGAGGGTTGAATTGAGTGAGAAGGATCCGGGATCAAATCCTTTTGAAAGGATACAGCTGGAAGAAGCAGGATTTTCACCAACAGCTGGAAGAAGCAGCTTAAAAACTGAGAGCTTATCTATGATGTCCATGTATTTAGGAAACTAAAAGTAATCTAGAAATATGCTAGCATGAGCATAAATGCTGGAAGGAGCAGACATAGGTCCTGATTACAGAAAATAACAAGAAAAAAGAAACACAAAAATAGAAATATGATTGCATCTCCAATAGTACCTCTTTTGTCAGTTTGTTTAGTACATTTACTTGGTATGCACATAAGTAACATGCTTGCTTAATAAGATGGTAGTTATATCATTGGAGCTGCATAAAATACAGGTAATGAAATATTCAATAATTGCTACATATTATTTAAAGAAGATGACATGAGATAACAATACTGCCCAGCTAGCTTACCTTGGCTTGTAGTGATTAATCCCTCGGCACAAAAGAGAATGTCGCAATAATAGTAATCCATGATCAAAGCGACCCACAAGGCTGATCTAGGGTCCATATCCAGATACCTCAGCGACCTTGGAGCAGTATGCCTCAAAATGAACAATTTCATGGCGGATCTTGACAGCCTGGCATTAACCTGAAGATAGATAGAATATTCGCGTACGCGATGAAAAGTGCTATATCTTTTGTTTAAGGGCTTGTCGTAACTGAATCTTCTGGCTCTCTATCCTTGCCTCGAGAAGCTTTGCCTTCAAGCTATGTTTCTGCATGCCTCTACTAGGCCACTCGATGCAACCCTTCATCCCTTGATTTATATGTGGGTTCACTGAGTCAGGGGAGCTCCACTGTCCTACACTGGGCGAACTTAGACCCACCTCCCCCGACTTCCCATCAGAATATAGAGTGGCATTAGACATCCTTGCATTCGATAGCCTTCCGTTTGCTGCCTCAAATGAGTTCCTCTGACAATTTTCACCATTGTTTTGATATGAAGACCTCCAAAGCCTAGCTATTGAAGATCCCTTCTTCCTCGACTGCCTTGTTCCCACAGAACAAACCTCACTTATATCACTTTTTAGCTTTCCATTGTCTCCATTCTCATCCCAATCTGTGCCACTAACTGACGCATTACTCTCTTCGCATATCCCATTAACAGATGGGTCACTTCCTTCTATAGAATTACTCGAGTCTTGCTCCTCCACGTGGCTCACAGTTTCCCACCCACTATCATCATCATCATCTATGTTGCCATTTCTATCAATCACACCATTGTCAAATCCTTTTGTGGGTTTATCTGAACACTCATTAATAGTCCCATTAGTTTGTCCGTAGCATGCTTCAATCTGTCTCTCATTAGGCTCTTCTCTCGGCTGGAGTTCTTCAAAGACGGAGAAGATGTCCTCCGAAGCAGGAGGCGGCCGGTAGGAGAACTCCTTGATCTCTAGCACCTTAACTGAATCTGCTGCCTCTCTGAGCAGCTTTGCCTCTTTCTTCTCTTCCTCATTAGGGTTGGAATTGTTTCGGGATCTTAAAAAGGCCTCAATCGCTGCTTGAAGCTTGCTAATCTGTGAATACTTCTCCTCAAGTGTTACCTTCGCATCAACTAACTTCATCTGGACCCGCTCTTCACGCCAGACCTCAGCCATCTGCAACATCTTCCTCTCTTCTTCCACCTCCTCTCGCATTCTCATCGAATCCGCCTTTAGTGCTTCGACCTCGGCTTTGTCCTCCCCAATCTCCTTTGCCAGCTCATCACATACCTCCTCCATAAGCTCACGGGTCTTCCTCTCCTTCTCATAGTCTTGTAAGAACCTCTTTGCTGACAACTTAGCCTCCGCAAGTTCATTTACAAGTTTGGAATTCACTATTTCCATCCTCTGCCGATTTTTCCTCTCTCTATGAAGATCATCCTTGATGGAATCAATACGGCCCGGATCTTCTCGTGCTCTCTTCTCCGCCATGCTTCCTTCTCCTCTCCAAGCTTTCTCATCAAATGGTCGAGCTTTTCTTGGCTGCCTGCCGCTCAGTCTCAAGCTCAGCAATCCGAGCACGAGCATGCTCGAGCTCAGATCGGAGAGCAGAATGTCAGGGTCAGTTGCCACCTGTTGGTCTTTGAGAAGGTTCAAGTGACTACAGAACACAGGGTCCCATTTGGTTGCCCTCTCCATCGAGGGATCCAGCAATGTGGCAGAGGCTCCAAGCTGATAAAAAGCACAAATCCAGCAAAAAAAAAAGGTAAAATTGGGATGAAGGCAACTGTTGGTAAAACAACTAGCTTTTCTTTAAGGAAAAGTGGGATTATACAAACCTTGTGCAAAATGCCATTCTTTGGGTAATTCATTAAAGTGGGAGGTCGCCTATCATTCTTTGGGTTGGCATGAAGGGCGGAGCTATGGAAATCAATGCCATTAGGCTGCAAGTAAATACACAATAATGTGCACAGTCAGCTAACATGAAAGAAGAGAGACTACTAATACTCATTAGTGAGGAATAAATTATTGCTGCAAAATTCTTCTCGGAATAGTATACTGCTGCTACATATGTAAAAATCAAGTCAACTCATCATGGAGATGTAACAAGAATATAGGAAGTAATGATAAAAATTAGATAATGTATAGAGTTTATCACACATTTAATACAGCAGTTTGGTGATAATTTTTATGTACAATAAATTTTTAAGGTAAGATTGTCTGAGAGTATATTTTACTGCTTTGTTTATTCAATTCTGACCAGAACACAACAAGTATCAATTTGACATCTAAACATAATCAGAGTCCAGTCTTCCTTAAAAATACTCCTATTTAGCAAAATATCTAACATGTTTTATTAAAAAAAATCAAGAATTTGGATATGAAACAGTTTGTATTTCCTGTTCCTTCTCAAAGGAATCCGTTGAAAATCATAAAGGGAAAATATTTAACAACATTGTTACTTCATTTTAAAGCAAACTAAATGTCCATCAAAACCTTTAAAAAAGATCCCATCTTTTGACTAATCCGTCTCCCTAGAATTCAATCTTCCCAAAAAGTCCACCCAACCTCACAACATAACCTTCATTTTCAGTCTATAAAGCCATAAATTTTAGGTCAAAAATGCAAAAACGTTCTGTGTTTCTATGTTCAGAAGGAGCTCACCGAAACCCTGGGAAGAACAATTGCAATCTTTCACCAATCAATGCCATCGCAATCAAATATTTTCCAAAAGATCACATAAAAACCCAACAAAAGGGGGAAAAAAAAAATTACCCAATAAACATTAAAAGGGCACAAATCTTACAATTATTACTCCCTCAAATCCTAGGTAAAAATTTATTTTAAAAAACTCAAAATTTTGACTCACCAATGCCATCAAAACCCAATTTTTTTATACCCAACCACCTCAAGAAAACACCAATTTTACACTACAAGAACACCCAAAAATATTTTAAAAAATTAAAATCCACGAAAAAGAGTTCCTCACCTCAAACCCTAATCCACCATTAACATGCCAGATCCCAGCCGCAAGCTTCCTCGCCGACACGACCCCATCCCTCACCCCACCGGCATTCCTCTCCTTCCTGCTGCTTCCCTTATCTGACTCGGGCGCGGACCCACACGAGAGGTCCGCATCGTCGAACTTCCACTTGAGCAGCGGCGTGGCAGGCCCCCGCTCCTCCTTCCGCCGCCAGCGCCGGAGGCCACGGCATTCCTCCTCAACCTGGCTTTAGCGAAGGCAGGGCTCCGGATCCGACGGGTCTTCGGGTTCGGGATGCAGGTGGGGTGCCGGGCTTCAGAGTCCGGGGCTGTCGGGTTCGGGCCTGAGCTGTCTTCATGGGTCTAGGGTTACGATTTCGGTGCGGATCCGACGACATTGAGGGGGGAATGAGAGGAAGAGAGAAGGAGTGGACTAGATCGAGCATTGGGTACTGTGGCTGTGGTTAAAAAAAAAAAAAGAAAAGAAAAAGAAAATTTTGGTGTCCTAAAATAGTGAATAAAAGTTCTGATGTGTTGAAATAGTGAGTACAGAGCCACGTGATATTTTGCATTTAGCTACCTTCACTTTATATTATTTGCATTTTACATTTTCAGGGAATAAAGGAAGTGAGAAAATTAGGGGGACACGAAATTGGATATAATTGCTTATAGAGATGGATGTGCTTATCGTGTACGAATCTTCACATCATGCCACATGGAAAGCGACTCTATTGCTTAATTAATCTTGTGATGTATTTATTTTAGTAAATAATAATATGTGTTTACTATTTTAAGTGATTTTCTATGATGGTGTCGGTTTTAGTTATAAATATCATTGTCTCAAAAAAATATACTCAAGCAAATTTGGAAAGCCAATAAAGAGTTTGTTTTTAAGACAATCATCTGTACAAATATATAAGAGAGCTTTAAATGAGGCTGAATCATTGACTGAACAACAATTTAATATAAATTATGTTACACAAAATAATGCTAATTTATATCAGAAATTACTTTGATTTTCTTTCTTATCTATCTCTTTCACGTCTTTTTTTTGTCATCACTAAAATTTCCTTGACAACTAAATATAAAGTTTGTAGGTGAGCCTATATTAGGACTTTAGAAGATTCGTGATCGTAACATAATCGAGATAAATTCTAAGAGATTGAGTGCATAAAAAAATTTAAAATTCAGAAAAGTTCATGAAACCTAATTGTAATGAAAATATCAATTACATGTTCCTGAAGTATTTCTTGTTATATATGAATTTTAGAGGAGAAACAAATCTTTAGAAATTAAATGGTTCTAGAATTTATATTCTCAAAAAATAAAATACAAATTAAATAAGAATCGTACGGATTTTCTACTTTCATGTCGCATGTTCACTTGGGTACTTATTAGAAGCACGAGGCGTGATTTTAAAAGGGGACACAGATTGGACGTAATTAATCTGCAATTATATCAAAATACAGATAGCTACGAGTAAAATACTCGTCGGCGGGCCCCATTGAAACGGTCATATTGTTGCAGATTCTCGAGTGGGGGCATTTTGGAAAGAAAATGCCATCAAGGATCTGTCGCCGTGTAATTTGTCCGTTCCTTACCATTGTGCGGGACCACCGTACAAAACATCTTGTACGAGCTCTAATCTGGACGGTAGAAAGAGCCTCACGGGTAAAATTGAACGGGTGATCTTCGTTCTCGCGTAGTGAATTTATAAGAAGAAGAGTACTTTCAAATGCGTGGGCCCCTAAATGCCCAGTGACAGTGGGGGGTTACAGAAAAATGCCAACAGCACAGTTAAATCAAATAATGAACTGAAGTAGAAAGTCATGAACTTTAATTATATAACTTGCATGGATATGGTGCAAACCGCTGTGTAGTCTCTTTAATGTGTATTCATAGGACATAGACCATTGATGGATAAGCATAATTTAGTAAACTTTTAACACTGAACCATTTAGTATCCTACTTTTCATCATTATCTTCCTTCATGTCAATTTTTTTGAATGAAGGTTGTAGCTTTTTTTTAATAAGCGCCTGCTTGATTAAGGGTGGAAGTGAGGGAGTGAAGAAGTGAGGAGGCGGTAAATAGTTTCCTTTGAAATTTGAGAATTGTTTAGTAAGGGCCTGTTTGTTTCGTTACAAAACGTCGCAAGTCGTAAGTCGTAAAATGAGAATGAAAAAAGTGACCTGTAGCAGAGAAAATATATTGTGTTTTATGATGTTTGGTTGATAAAGTGAAGTGTAAATGGAAAAATATATTGTGTTTTACGGTGTTTGGTTGATAAAGTGAAAGTGTAAATGGTAAAGTATATTGTGTTTTACGGTGTTTGGTTGGTAATGTAAAAGTGTAAGTGGAAAAGTTGACCACAAAATTAACTGTAGCAGTGATTTAAATATTATAAATACTATTAAATTAAATCTACTATTGCAAATTAAATTATATTAATAGATTTGAGATAAAAAATTAATAATCTTAATATTTTATTTATAACAATAATATTAATAAAATATTAATATAAATAGTAAAATATTACTAAAATATTAACTAAATAAATAATATAAAATTTTAAGAAAATCTAAGAACATTAATAAAATTTTAAGAATACTAATAAAATATAAATATTAAAAAATCTTACAAAAATAATAAAATATAGTTATAATATTATAATATTAAAAATACTTGAAAATTATTATAATATAAATTTTATTATAATATTATTGTAATATTATAGAAATATAAAATTAACAAAGTAAAATGTAATTATAATTTAATAATAAATTATCATTGTAGTATTATTATACTGAATTATTATTACAATATCAACATAATAAAATATTAATATAATAATAAAATATTATGATATTAATAAAGTAATTTTTATATTAAAAAATAAATAACTAAATATATAATAATTTTATATTAAAGTATAATATTGTTATATAATAAAATATTAACTCTAAATAAAATAATAAAAATGGAATAAGTATTAATAAAATAATAAAGTATTAAATAAAATATTAAATAAAAATATCAAATTAAAATAGTAAAATATTAAATATTAAAACAATATTAAAAACAATAAAAAATTAAAGATTAAAGATATAAAATAATTAAATAATTAAATAAGAAATTGAACACTATTTAAAATATTAATATTTAACAATATTAAATTATATATTGATTATCAAGTAACTGTTTTGAACTATAAGTGTACTACAAGTGAGAGTTATATGACCACAAAATTAACTGTAGCAACTGCAAGTGGGAAAATATGAGTGTAAAAGTGATATTTATATGACCACAAATTAAACTGTAGCAACTGCAAATGGAAAAAGAAGAGTTGCATTTTGCAACTTGTTTTTCAGCGAAACAAACAACGGAAAATGGAAAGGAAGTTTTATGACTTGCGTTTTGCGGCGTTTTGCGGCGAAACAAACACGCCCTAAGTTTTCCGGCGTTTGGATGTTGTTGGGAAGTGTGATTTGGAAAATGTTATGTCTTTTTCAGTGTTTGGATGGTAACGTGGAAGTGGAAGTGAAAAAGTTGACCACAAAGTTGACTGCAAAATAATATTAAAATAAAAATTAATTAAGAAAAATAAAAAATGGATTGTAATTAGAATACAAGTGAGATTTACATTATCAAAAAATTAACCGTTTTGTACTACAACTTATTACAAATGAGATTTACAAGACCATAAAATTAACTGTAGCACTCTGAAAGTGAGGAAATGATTGTGTAAAAGAGAAAAGAGAATAGAAATATGAGTTTTCTTATTTTCCTTTTCCGGTGTTTGGATAGATAGGGAAGTTAGCAATTATACTTTCTCATTTCTTTACATCCGCCCACACCCTTGCAGCCAAACACGCCCTAAAGTAATTGTTATTCATAGTGATACAAAGCTCAGCAGCTGATTGAGAATGCATAGCTTCATATAGCTAATTACCTTAAAGTTTCATGCTCATACATCGACGACCAATCTTGTGTGCTGCAGCGTTAGCGCTCTTTCTATCAAATTTCCGGTCCAAATGTGCATGAGATCGGAGGATATGCCAACATTTATTAACAATGTGTCGTGCTCGCCATGGGATGGGAAAAAGCGTTGTTGATTCACTGCACAAGGACATTTGCGTTGCTAGCAACAATGCAACGCCTGCCCGCTCTATTGACTGCAATTGAAGACCAAGCAAAATAGCTTCAGCCTTGACTAGCAATGGCTTGGTGGAGTTGACATGTTTTGTCGAGATCAGCAGCACCCGCCTGATCGAATCCCTCCCCACGATCGTAGCATAGGAAGATCTCGAGCTAACGCTCGCATCAACCTTGATTTTGATCACCTGTGGATCTGGAGGTTGCCAGGCGTGTTGAATGGGTTCAACGCCTGCACTCTCTGTTGCATTGTATCGAGCACCGACCAGCCGTGCTTTTACAGCAACTGCCATAGCTCAATAGTATCCACTGAGAATGGGTTGTCTCTCGAAACCCATTTACAACGACACTTTCACACACACCACATCAAAGTAGCTCCAGCCCATAAATATCAGCATTTTCACCTCTTACATTCAGTCAATGCTCAATTACTGGACTATTGTTTTCTCTATCAGTGGTGTTGAAAATGTGATATTCGGCTGTTCCAAATCCCCTTGAATACAGGGCAATGCAACAGCAGGTGAGTTACAATTTTGGATTCAGCATTGCGCAGAGGACAAGTTCCATCAACACTTATGTTTGGTTGCAGTAATTGGCCATAATTCATAAGTTGTAATTGGTAAAGTCTTTTACAGTTGTAAACGAGTTACATGCATGTAAGTTTTACGGTATTTGGTTGGTAATATAAAATTATAAGTGAGAAAATGTATTGTATTTTACGGTGTTTGGTTATCGTAATGTGTAAGCCGTAAGTTAAAAAGTTGACCACAAAATTAACTATTTAGTGATTTAAAAAGTTTTAATGTTGCAAATAAATATTAAAAATGTTAAATATTAAAAAAATTAATATTAACATAAAAAATAATACAAATTTGCATGACCACAAAATTAATTATAATTGAGTTGCAAGTGAGTGGTAGTAGAGTTGCGTAAGTATTTTATGAATTACGGTCCAAACAAACACCGTAGTTTTAATTGGGTTGTAAGTCATTTATGAATTACAGACTTTTACGTCTTTTATGACGAAACAAACAGCCCCTATATAAGCTCGTCTCGTGTTTATCGAGAGGGTGTCATTCAAGCATCTCCACACGAAATGAAGGACCTTCCGCTGCATATCTTTTTTGTATTGCGTAAGTTAAAATAGATCTTATATTAAATAATATCCCTTTCAAATTGTGCATATAATCCTCCCGATGACACTGAACAAAAACATAAAGTACATGCCTAAGATGTACTTAAATTCTGCACAAATTAGAATGGAGTGGTGACTAAAATAAAATGAAATTATATGAAGACCAAAGTGACCTGAATAACTAGAACAAAACAAAAGCATGCACTCTGGATGCTCTGACCCTGTTTTGTTTTATCTAACACTTTATTATAACTTGTGATAAAATTAAATGCTGTCTAAGTTAAATCTAAAGTATCCTTTCTTGTTGAACTAATGGACTCATCAAATAGGAGCTTTTTTTATAATTAGAAGTGGTGTTTGCACAATTCTCACGTCTTGCTCTGTCTCAGGTTCTGACTTGTGCTGTCAGGATTATCTATTATTTTAATTTAATAAAAATCATAACATGATGTGATTGTGCATTATCTCTTGCTGTGGGCACCTTTATATTTGCCATTTCAGTGCGCCAAATTTGAATGGTGACAACAGTAGTTGTTTTTTTTTTAGGGTGTGCGGTGCACTTTGTTGGAAATTTGAAATTAAAAAGTGAGTTTTTGATGAAACTTGAGATAAATTTTAGATGGGATTCTACTCGAAATGTGTCAAAGATAGTTGGAATGTGTTCTCTTTTCATTGATGATAAATATGATATATTCACATGTTCAATTCTGTTTCCGAATGAATGAGAAATTCAAGTCGTAAATTACCTAGAACAAGAGCTAAATGGGACCAAAAAGAGTGAAAACTGTTTAATTCAATATTGAAAATGGAATGCTAATGGATGTGTCTGTTCGGCGAACGGACATGTTTATTCAGAACGGTTGCGTCCGTTTTCGACCAAATGGATGTGTTTGTTAAGAGACAACCCATTTCGACCGAATGGATGTATCTATTCGGCGAACGAATGTGTCTGTTTGAAAAGGTTGTGCCTATTCCAACTGAACAGATGTGTCTGTTTGGAATAGTTGCATCCGTTACAACCGAAAAATTTCTCGGATTTTATATAAAGGGCAGAATGCTACTATAAAGACATAAACCAAGAACACTCGAAATTCAATTTATTTTTCTTCTCCTCTCTGTATAGAAGGTCTGTACTGACAAAAATTCTCTTCAGAATTTTTATAATCCTTTGATCCGTTTTAACTTCCGGTCAAGTCGAAGGTAAGGGTCAATTTTGATTTGATTGTACGTGATTTTGTAAAGTGCTGCGCAAAACACGTGAATGAGTGTTGTATTTTCGGAGACCAGCATTCGTTATCCCAGATGTATTTGGAGTTTAACTAAGGAAGAGAATTGTTGAAAGATAGTTCTTTAACTAAAGAATGTTCTGTCAAAGGGAAAACTTCCTACCTAATTTTCACCGACCGGAACAATTAAACCGGTTGATCTTGAACTTGAATTGGATCGTCAAGGCTAACAAATCCAGCACTAAGTCTCCCACGTTTCATTAGTAGGGATTTCATGAAAATATCCATGAAGATATATCTACATGCAATAAATACAAAAGTATATTGTTTCCACCTATTTAGGTAAACAATAAGGCTGCTATGAACACTCATCCCAACAACATTGTTTCAAGCTATTTAGGGAATCCGACATCCCTTTTTGTGTTCTTGGGCTTTCTCTCTTATTTGGTTGCTAAATGATAAGAGCTGAGATACATGTAATATTTAAAAGTATTAATAGATTCTTTTATAGTTATCATTGTTTTCCTTAATGCCAAATTCTCTTATGAAGAAGAAGTTCTTTGCCTTTCAGCATTAACTACTATTATGGGAAAATTACGGGTTCGGTTCATATACATGAGCCACAAGCACATATTATAGGAGAGTGAATCTCGCGTTGACACATGAGATTGAATCTCTTATGATATTATAGGAAGTCCAAAGACTTTAAATCTTTGTCCCCCTAAAGCCCGACATCTTATTCACGTGTCAACACGGGATTAGGCCTCTTATAATATGTGTGTCGCTCACACACATGAACCGACTTCTGAAAATTACTCGTGCTGTTATTTGCTATAGTTTATATGGAGAGTGATGCACAAAGATATTACGATAAATACATATTCAGTCACTTGAAGCAGATCAAGAAGAAAGAAAAAAAACTCTCACAGAAACAAAGGCAAAATTTTTCCTCTCTTACACAAGACGAATCAACAAAGATCGATCAGCAATATCTTTACACAAAATTTAAAAGTATCTAGTAACTCATGTATGCACCCTTCAACTCACATCACTATAATGAAAAATAGAGAACGTAGAGAATTATATTTGGATATCCCCTATCTGTTATATTAAAACCTAAATTGAATGCTAGCTATATCTCTTAGAATTGCTTACAATTATGAGTTTTAAATTTCTCTTTTTTTCCATGAATCATGGTGACAACCTGCACGAAACTGCCGCAAGTCTTCGCATGCAGTGTTATATGACTCAGTGTATTCTACAAATTTAGTTTGAAAAATCTCGATTGAGAATATTCGAACACACAATATTCTATAAGAGAAGGAAGTATATGCCACTGGAGCAAAGCTCAAATAGTTTATACTAATAGGTGAAAAAGATGTGGCAACAGTGATCCCACTTCTAAAGCAGCTGATGTGACACAAAGATAGTGACGAGAAAATATGGGACATAAAGAACCCGTTTGGAGCAGTCAGTTTTCTCAAGCTTTTTCAAGAAAAACTTGGTGGCAAACCCAACAATGTCAATTTTCTAGCATGTTTTCTCTCTATTTTATAGTGAAAGTTAAGTAGGAGAAATGCTGACGTTTTGATGGTGTAAATCAAATATTTTTCACTTCGAATTTTCTCAAACAAAAGCCAAGAGAGAAAGAGGCTAAAACTGTCAAATAAGTTCAAAAAAAATCCCAACTTTCCACTTTTTTCTCTGAAAAATAATTCTAAAGACTATGAGTTCGATTCATGTGTGTGAGCCACACACACATATTATAAGATGACCAATATTGCGTTTATACGTGAATAAGAGGTAGAGTTTTAGCGGTGCAAAACTTTAAAATATTTGAACATCTTATAATATTATAAGAAAATTAATCTCACAGGTCAACAATAGATTAACCTTCTTATAATATGTACGTGACTCACACACAAGGGGTCTGTTTGGTTGTCGGAACTGGCCGTAATTCGTAGTTGTAATTGGTAAAATCTTTACAATTGTAAATGAGTTACATGTATGTAAATTTTACGGTGTTTGGTTGGTAATATAAAATTGTAAAGTGGGAAAGTGTATTGTACTTTACGGTGTTTGGTTGTCGTAATGTATAAGTCGTAAGTGAAAAAGTTGATCACAAAATTAACTATTTGGTGATTTTAAAAGTTTTAATACTACAAATAAATATTAAAAAAGTTAAATATTAAAAATTTTTAATATTAATATAAAAAATATTACAAATTTGTATGACCACAAAATTAACTGTAACTGGGCTGTAAGTGAGTGATAACTGGGTTGCAAGTGAGTGTTAGTTGAGTTACGTAAGTCTTTTACGAATTACGGTCCAAACAAACGCCGTAGTTGTAACTGGATAGTAAGTCATTTACGAATTACGGAGTTTTACGCGAAACAAACGGCCCCAAGAACTAAATCCAAAGACTGTCACTCTAGTCTCGTGCTTGCACTTGAAGGAGAAGGAGGCAGTGAATCTTGATTGATTGTTGAACCTCTCACCGCCCATAATCATGGTCACTGTACACCACCTGCCTTTTCATTTTGTTAACCCTCTCTCTTTTTCTCATGTGACACACTCACAAGCTTCGTACTGTGTTGGTTGGGGGCGAAGACAGTGGTGGATATCATACGACTCATGAGTTTTTTCTAATAAAAGTTTAATTGATGGATACATAATTTCTTTTTGGAGGAATACAAATAGGTATTTACGTAGGTATGTAGAGTTACGTAATGGAGCCGTACATAATTTTGTACAATGTTTCTTTGGCAAAAAATGAAAAGGAAAAAAAAAGGCAGCGTGGGCATAGAATTTGAATTTCCTTTTTTGAAACTCGGTGGTCCAATTCGGATTGGATCACTAATAAATGTAGTTTTTAAAATACCGAAAAAGTAGAAAAAGATTAGGGTTTGGTTGTTTTGTTAGTTGGAAACGGAGCAAGTTTTTTTCTATTTTTATTTTTTACATTAAAATTTAGATTATCATATTTTTCGAATTAAATTTGCAGGTTATACTGAGAGGGATATTACGCTAAGAGAGAGATTATCCAACCACTTGGCTTTGATTTCGCGGTATATGAAGGCCACCACTGGCTCTCGCTCATTCACTGTATTAAAAGACATATTACACAGAGACTCAACTTCACGATGACTTTTAGAACTTACTTGGAGCTAGGCATATTATCCAACCATTTCGCAATTTTGCAAGTAGTTTTAGAGGAAGATACTTCATTGAGTCATTTTGGGTTCTAGATCAGATCCATGAACAAATTAATTATAGAAACAGTGTGCAGCTCAAATATTCTAAGTAAGTTCTAAAGGCCATGTCTAGAAAGCCCATGTGTGTTATTCTTATAGATAGCAGACTTAGAATGTGAAAACTTTAGTTGTTTATGTATCGAAAAAGACTATAATTTGACATGAATATGTGACATCTCATAACTTAATTTCTATTGAATCAGGTCTCAGTAACAGAGTGCCTAAAGTTTCTGGTCTAATAATATATACAGTTTTATTCTACTTTACAAACATAGCAACGATATTTGTCAAATTGCATAATTTATCATATGGATATTTGTCTAATTACAGAATTTAACGAGAGAAAAACCCAGTGTTAGTCTAAAATTAAAATCCAGTCTGCAATATTCTATTTTAAAATGGACAAAAAAAAAAATGGGGGAAAAGAAAAAGAAAAGGTAAAAAGAAAGTATATTGTGAACTCAAAATGGTTTCATGTGGAACATGTCTGAGACTGAGGAGAAGATTAATTAAAATGTTTCCTTGTTAGCGTAGTTTCCAACTCTACCAACAACTGTGCACGAGTCTCATGTCAAACGAAGTTGGCAGCATAAAAGTTGTATCTCAATGTTGGGAGCGGGTTAGCTCCTTTCAGTTATTCACATGATGTCAGCTATTCATCATAGCTGATGGACAGTCCGACTAAAAGAGAGAAAAACAAAAACACATTTTGTGAGCCTCACCATGAAATTAATTTTTTTCTTCCCATTGGGTCATCCATCTGTGATGGATGTCTCACAACGAGGTAAGAATTATCCGGTCCTTCGTCGTGTGAAGGAGGTAATCCGGTCCCATCAACGTTGCCTATAGGTTTAATGGACGTGCAGGCCACATGTTGAACCTAGCCTTGAAAGAAACAGAAGCCTGAATCTTAATGCATCTTATAGTTGGAGAGATTATATTATATTATAATTGTTGGATCTAATATTACTATAATCTCAATTAAATCAATGAGTTGAAAAATATATCATGAGAGAGAACAATCTTCAAACTTGAAGAGAAGTTGAGATTCCTTCATTGAACCCTTTACACACAATGTTGTTGCATATGCTCTCCCCTCTTTCAGAGTTTGGTACAGAAAGCTACCTTTTAGTTAATCTTCATGCTTTGATTTGATGTGGTCTTAAGTCTTTTCTGAATTAGCTGTAGAATTTTACCACTAGACTCCAATCATTTGTTTGCATGTTGGAAGACTCCGTATTGAGTCAAATTTATCTATTTCGCTACCTTGAACGGGCACTGAGCTCTGATCCATGGGGGAGGTCTTCGACAGCCTTTCGAATGAGACTGAAGGAGGAGAGAAGACGATGACTCAGATCTTATCTCATATGACCAGTGATGTGATACGATTCCTTCATTTTTGCCGCCCAGGTTACTCAACCTGACTTTTGCTACAGGACTTATCTATATTTTGTCTCTTGACAGTACCGATGTTACTAGCCACTTTCCTCGTTGTCTCTTGACAGTACCGATGTTACTAGCCACTTTCCTCGTCGTTTCTACCGCTTATTTAGGAAACTATGTTTCAGAATATTTCGAGTCAATTCAGGCATTCAATTAGGGTGTGGTTTAATTAGTACGAAGGTAATCACGAGGGCTTGCTCAACTCTGAAGTCTAACCGACTCACTTCGCTAAATTTTCTCATTTCTTAATGATATTTGTAGAGAGAGTTAAAAACTCTATCAGCTAGATTAGTAAATATCTTAGTTTAATGGTCTAAAATATTTATGACCAGATAAAAACAGAAAAATTCTCTTATTCCATGTGTTTAGATCATAATTGAATGATTGAATTGAGAAATATTACGACACAAAATTACAGATCCAAGCAACACAAAGTTTTCGGCGATTCGTTTTTTCCATAGGGACTGTTTGATTAGGGGTGAAAGTGAGGAAGTTAGGAAATAATAATAGTTCCTTTTGGACCTTGAGAATTGGTTAGTAAATTTTTCGGTGTTTGGATGTTGGTGGGAAGTGTGATTTGAAAAATGTTATGTCCAATGTTTGGATAGTAATGTGTAATATTAAAATAAAAATTAATTAAGAAAAATAAAAATTGGACTGTAATTAAAATACAAGCGAGATTTAAATAATCACAAAATTAACTGTTCTGATTTACAACTTATTATTGAGATTTACAAGACCACAAAATTAATTGTAGCACCTGAAAGTAAGAAAATGGTTGTGTAAAGAGAAAAAAAGAAAGGAAAAAGAGTTTTCCCATTTTCTTCTTCCTATATTTGGATAGATTAGATAGAGAAGTAAGAAATGACACTTTTACATTTCCAAATTTTCGCCCATTTACAGTTGACGTTTGAGAAAAGAGGGTCAATGTTTAATTTTTAGACACTTTAAATTATATGAATCAACTTTAATATTAGTTGGTTTCTATTTATTGTAACTCTAAATTTTCTAAAAAATGACTAAGTCTATCTCTAACAATATTATTTACATTTGTATTATTTTAAAAACACTTTAAATAGCACACATTTAAATAAACTCAGAGGATGCAAAAGTTAACCGTACCCAATATTCCTACAGTGCAGGAAGGCCCCAAATGTAACAAAATAAGAATTATCTTTAAAATTTTATGAAACAAAAATTATCTCTAATACAAACTATTATAGTTAACAATTTATTAAACAAAAATAACTTAAAAATTTCCTCACTCTGTCAAATCCTCTCATTCAGTCAACTTATTATTCAGATTACATACAATAATCAAATCATTATTAATTTGGTGGCCGAGAAATACAGTATTCATATCATTAAGTTAAGTATAGTGATTAGTGAGTTTTATTTATTATGTTTTCTGGTAATTGTCAAATTAAGACGATCTATAAAGCAACTTTTTGGTTGAAAGGAAAATTATTTAATACTGCATTCATTAACAAAAGTTTTTCTTATCATTAGTGCTCCGCATGTGAAAAGATTAAAATAAATAAATAAATAAATAAAAGATTCCGAATTGAACCACGTTCACTCTGTTAAATTCATTCGAACCAACCCGCAAATATCCCTTCCAACTTCTCCGTCCACACCCACTGGGTCCCATCGGTGCCACGTCAGACTGGACACAATTTCATCAGACGTGGCATCCGATTGCCCCGCTGGACTTTCTTCTCTGTTTTCCGTCCCAAACACAAAGCAAATATATAGAGAAAGAAGAAAATCTAAAAAAAAGAGAGAGAAAATCTTATTTTTTGAGAGGAAAAAAATAACAGAGAGAGAGAGAGCAGGAAATGGGCAATTGCATCAACCCTCATGCAATGACACATGGCTCGATGATGAAGAATGGAAGAGCGAGGTGGAGGAGAAGTAGCCTGTCAGCTTCGTAAAATTTCAGGGCAAGCAGAACAGAAAACAGAACGGATCATCGGCAACATCAAAAGAGAAGAACATCTTGAACGATCAGGATACGATCAAGAGGTCGACGTCGATTTTGAACAAGTGTTGCCTGATCCAATCAGTGGGCAGGGGCAAAACCAGAGGGAGGCATTGAAGAGCATAGCAGAGGTACCTAAACAGAAATGAATGAATGATTTGATTTCTAGAGCTTTTGTGTAATTATTTTGGTGGAGGATTTGTGCTGGTTAATTTTTATACTGAATTTTGATTAGCTAAAATGAGCCGTGGGTTGTATGCTTGTATACGTATAAGCAAGTTTACAGAATCTTATATGCATGCATGCATTCACAAAAGAAATGAGATTTGGCACTCTGCTAATTACCTGCTTTTTTTGGTCTGGTCATCAATTTCTGTACTCAGTACATTACGAGCTTTAGCCTGCCGTCTCATTTATTTAAATGAGTTTAAAATTTTATTCAAATTATATTCTTAAGTTAATAAACAAGTTCGAGCAAGCTCTTTAAGGTGCACCACCCGAGCTAAGCCAGGGGTGTCAAACAGTCCCGGCCTGGCCTGGCCCGAGCCGGGTATGAGCCCTGTAAGCCAAGGGGCGGGGCGAGAAAAGCAGGCGGCCCGACTCGAGTCCCATTTCGGGATCTCGGGTCTCACCCGCGACTCGGCCAGGTTGTGCCGCGTACTGGATTTTTTTTTTTAAAAAAAACTTTAAAATTGAAAAAAAAACATAAAAATTCTTAAAATTTCTAAAAAAATCTAAAAAATCCTAAGTTAAAAATTTTGAAAGTTGATACTTTACAATAAATTCTAAAAATAAAAATTTGACAAAATTGCTACACGTTGTAACAAATGTAAATTTTTATATTAATGGTCCAATAAATGAACAAATGGATACAAATACAATTGAAGTATAAATTAATTTTTTTTAAACCTATCATTTATAAATAAAAAATTACAAGTCTTTAAACATTTTATCATTCATAAAAATTTACCAGTCTTCAGAGCCTTGATTCATCTTCTGGGGAGTCTTTTGTGGAGTCTTCAATGAGATAGTCAATTAAGAACTAATCACTCTTCATTACTCAAGTTAAAACTATGATTAAATCTAGAAACAAAAGATTGACTAGGGCCTGCTGATGAAGAATGTGCATCCATTACTTCTAGTTTGTAAAAATTTAACTACCTCACAAATACAATTTCACAGAAAGAGAGCTTATAAAGGTTGAGAACTTGAGAGAGAGTGATTGTAAAGCTTGAGAGCTTGAGAGAGAGGTTCTGTAGAGAGGATTTTTTGAGAATTTTAGAGGATTTGTTGTGATGAAATGCACTGGAAATGACGGAGTATTCACAGAGGGAAAGAGGGGTTTTTTGAAATTTTTTTGCTAAAATTTCACCCTAATTTGATTCTAATCATTGGGGGGTTATTTTAAAAAAAATTGCAAACCAAAAAAAAAAAGCTAAAATATCGTTGATGAAGCTATTGGGTGTTTTACCCGTCAGAGAGCCGGACCCGAGGCAGATCTGGCCCTATTGTCAGGTGGGCCGGGTCGTGCGCAGTTCACACCCTAAACCCAAGTCTTGTCTCGTGTTTCCATGCTCCATTTTTAATCAGGAGCATACAGAACAGAGGTCTTTAATTTTTGACAATAAAATTCGATTTCTTCTCTTATACTTTAGAAAAA
The DNA here is from genome assembly GCA_038442645.1 of Agave tequilana. Lineage (NCBI taxonomy): Eukaryota > Viridiplantae > Streptophyta > Magnoliopsida > Asparagales > Asparagaceae > Agave > Agave tequilana. The sequence goes on from JAVJIF010002652.1 coordinate 107,375, forward strand.
CTACTATTTCTTTAAAACTAATATGAGAACTTAATAATGATCAGAGGTTAATCTAAATCAGAATAAAAATACAAATATTGAACCATATACATATAACGTAAAACGAAAACTGCAATAAATTAGCCAGTAATTTATCCCACTAAGAGTCCAACTAACATTGAATTATAAGAGAAGAAACCAAGATGAAAAGTACAAAGTGAACAAGAAAAGATTCTTCGGAGAACCCCGTTCAGACCTTCAGAGATTCCAAAAAGCACAGGTCCTGAGAAAAGAAGGCGGAGTGGTTGCTGACGGGTTCTCTGTCTAAGACCATGGCGTGCCTACGTGGCATTTTAGGTTGCTGACTGGGTCTCATTTTCCCTCTCTATATATAAAGATGCCTTCAAACAATTCCTCAAATCATTGTATATCTTCTTCACAATTTCCATAACAACGCAAAGAAAAACAATTAAGAGGGGAAAAAATTTGAGAAAGGGATAATTTTGGCGAGAGAATGGGCAATTGCATCGATCGCCAGCGAGTCGCGACGTGGGTCGATGATGAAGAAGATGAAGACTGGGACTACGAGAAGAATTCAACGAGTAAAGGGAAGTATGAAGATAGAGATCAAGTGAAGATTAAAATCACAAGAAAGCAGCTGGAGGAGCTTTTGCAGAGAGGGATGAGCAAGGAGCAAGTTCTGGTAGAAATCATGAGCAGAGGTCACGTGATCGCGCACGAGGAGGAGGGCAGCCGGCGTTGGAGGCCAGCTTTGATGAGCATACCTGAGGTATCAGAGTAGCGGTGGTGGTGATGACGATGACGGTGACTTTTTTTTTTTGCCCCTCATTTTTTTCATTTTTTTGGTTTTGTAAATTTACGTAAATTCTTTTGATTGAGATGAGTACCTGTCTCTCTGACTAATATTTATGATTGAGTCTTTAACTAGCATTGAGATGGAGTCTTTGTTTCGTTTGGTAAATAATGAGATTAATTTATGGGGGAAATGCACAGCGTTGAAGAACTTTGCTGTAGCCTTGGATCGGTTTCGCTAATGATAATTGATGAGGGCTGAGGCTCAAGCGTGAAGTACACGAAAAATAAGAGAGATAACACATGAATATAACAAGAAAAAATTTCGCTAGAGTCACTTATTTTGTTTAATAATTAGAAAAAAAAACTCAGCTTCATAATTTTCTTCGTTATTATCTCATCATCATCGTTCTCAATGTTGCTCTCTCCTCAATCCTGACCCTGACGCAGAGTAATTCGCGGGCCAATCTTTTACAGATATCGTTTAATCGTGCTCGTGATGGGTTTTATTTGTGTTTGTGATCGATGTGTTTTTTAGATATGAAAAGCATTAGGCATGAATTAATTGTCAGTGAACAGGGGTCTGCTCACGATGGCGATGCTGATACGAGAACTGCGGCTCATGATTAAAGCCCTCTGTAAGGACTACGACTCGCAATCTTTTAATAAAGACTAAAAAAATAAGACATTTTTTTTGTGGATTGTGATCATGATCGCAATCATAATAAAGAGAATTGCGATCAATGTCACAGTCTTAATAAAAATTCAGAAACATAATATTTTTGTGAGAAATGCGATCATGGTCGCACTCCTAATAAAGAAGACTGAGATCATAGTGTCACTCCTATAAAAACTCTGAAACATGTCATTTTTGAGGAGTGCGATCATGATCGCAGTCCTCAAAAATAGATTTTATTTTTTTATGAGGACTGCAATCATAGTCGCAGTTCTCTGTATACTAGCTGACCACATTTTCGAAGCGGTCTCATATTTCCGAAGTGATTACTGCGATGCATTTGTGTATTTCGTCACTGAAAAACGTCTCTATGCTGAACACGTAGACTCAAGTGATTGGTTTAAAAAAGAAGTGATTGAAATGAAGAAAAATATGAAGTTGAATTTTTTTTTTTTAATTACGATTTGACATAGAGGACTGTAGCGAAATCTCGATATAAGAAAATCGCAAAAAATTATATGTTAAACTTCAAAAAAAAATAAAGCTGTAAATTGATTTTTTGCAGCGAAGATTTGATCACACTTTTTCTCTCAAAAAAAATAACTTTACACTGCATCATTCAAGAAACTAGACACCCATTCCAGACAAGACAAAGAGAAAACAACGTAAATTAAAAGAAAAGAATTATTTCGTTCAAACATTCGGACAGTTCACATCATTAGACCAACGAGCTTCGCAAGTCAAGGGTTGTTGCAACCGTCAAAGTTCAATTGCTTATAATTCTATATGCCAGCTTATGCATAGATTTCACGTAAATTTTATTTATTTTTTTTGAAAATATTGAAATCAGTGTAATGGGTAGGCTATGAATATTCAACCAACTGATCAATAATTCCACCCAATGGGAATTCGGCAAGTCCTATGGTCCGAGGACCAATGCTCTGTCAAGCATTTTACTTGATTTTTTAATTTTTTTCCCCATACAGCCATATTTTCATATTGTCAGCAACCTTCGTATTAGAAAAAGAAAAGAAATTTTTTTTTTTTGATACAAAAATTTTATAGCTTTTGTTGCCTCTGGATTCATCTCCGCAACGTGGCTTTGACTAATCGTAATTTGTAAGTCATAATTGATAAACTCTTTTACAGTTATAAATCAGTTACATGCATGTAAGTTTTACGGTATTTGATTGGTAATATAAAATTGTAAGTGAGAAAGTGGACTGTATTTTATGGTATTTGATTGTTGTAACGTGTAAGTCGTAAGTAGAAAAGTAGACTGCAAAATTAACTTTTTGGTGATTTAAAAAATTTAAATATTGTAAATAAATATTAAAAATAATAAATATTAAAAAATTTAATATTAATATAAAAAAATAAAACAAATTTGCATGACCACAAAATTAACTGTAAGTAAGTTGTAAGTGAATGGTAGATGAGTTACAAGTGAGTGGTAGTTGGAGTGCGTAAGTGTTTTACAAATTACGGTCCAAACAAAAACCGTAGTTATAATTGGGTTGTAAGTCATTTACGAATTACGACATTTTCTGACCTTTTATGTGAAACAAACAGCCCTAAGTTGAACCTTGACGGACATTAGATTTTCAGGCGAAACTCAACATTTGTAGTTAAAACTTTATTAACTTTGGGGCTTAATTAGTGTGTGTTGATTAACTTCGGGTTTAGTTGGGTCAAGTCATTTAGTGGACTAAGTCTCAGATAAAACAAAAATCAGCTTTTTATCAGACTTAAACATTGATGACTCGTCAATTATGAGAATAAGCCTGGACTTGGTATTGGTTTTTCTGAAAGTTACTTCAATTTTTGATATTTCTCTCAATCTACTCTTATTAATCCTTTAGATTTATATTATTTCCATTAATAACCTTGTTAGGTATTTCCGTTTATTTTCCCCGCAAACAAATTTTTCCTGTTTATTTCTTGACATCCACTAAAATTAGATGCAGGGATTATCAAATAATCAACAACTAATATCAAAGGTTTTTCTTAAAGAAATTCCCATATATATTTTTTGAATTAAAGACTTTCTCTTCTCGTCTTATTTTTTCCTTCTTGTTTTAAGCAAAGGTCATGTTTGAATTCTCAGTCCTACACCGGATAATATGGACATTAAATAGAGGTTGCAAACCAATTTAGTTCAAAAAACTTGAACTGATGCATTTTGATTCGAATATAAACAGATGTTTTTATCATCACTTCATCAGCATGCATGAGAATTCTAAGTTGCAAATTTTATTACTGATAGGAATCTCGTCTCGGTGTTACAATCATAAATTGGTAAGGCTTTACATCAAACCCCATTATTTTATGGGCCATTACTTGAGTTTTGATATCAATGATGGGGTTAAAGTTGGAATCGGTTCATTTATGTGAGCCACACACATATTATAAGACGGTAAATTTCGTGCTGACAAGTGGATAAGTTATCAGGTTTCAAGGAGACAAAGTTCTAAATTTTTTGAACCTCTTACAATATTATATAAGAACAAATATCACATGTCAACATGAGATTGACTCTTTTAAAATATGTGCATGTTTCACACACATGAACCGAACACGTTAAAGTCAGGCCTTCATGCGAAATAAGATGGTCTGCAAAAAAGTTTTAAAACTAACTTGACCCAAAACATAAACACATAAGTTTTAACTCATTTTTATTTAAATTCACCACTTTTATATTTGTTATGTAATATTATAGTCAAATGAATACTCTATGCTCTACTCTTTTACTAAGGAGCTAAGCCCAAACGATGAGATGACGTGATATAATATGTTTGGTTTTTTGAGTAAGATGGACCAAAATAATAAACTGTGATTGTTACGTTATGTCTAAGTATTTTTTTTTATTTTTTATTTTATTTTTTTTCTATTTCAATTCAGCTGTGGGGAGCATTCTCAGTTGTGCTAAATTGTGACGTTAGGCATTGTGCTGACTTGGCTTAAGGGAAGTAGAGTTACTTTGCCTCATGTCCTTTTCATCAGATCAGGAGCTATTGCGACCTGCTACCAAGCACCAGAGAAGTACGGTATTTCAAGAGTGGACACAATTTATTTAAATAGTAAGATTGCTGCTCACAACAACTAATCAGAACAGTTAACTTTTATTATTTAAATTTTTTTTTTTTGGATTTTTATCAAAGTGTGGGGCTCAAATTCGAGGAGAATCCTCAATGTCCTAACTCATTTCTATTTCAAAATAATTATTTATTCAAAATTTTGAAGTTGTGGGGAGAATATTAAACAAGTATTTACTAAACCAAAACATATATATATATATATATATATATATATATATATATATATATATATATATATATATATATATATATGAGAAAAATGTATATCAGCCCGTGGGCTGAGAGTACTCTCTCAGCCTGCGGTGACGTGGCTCGATTTGTCACCTCACTGACTTGCGGCCCGCTTTTAGGGAGAAGTTAAATTACCAAATACCCCTTATGATAACTTTTCCTTATTGTTTATTATTATTTTTCCCTCCTTTTATTTTGCCGCTCTTTATAGGATATAAATTACTTTTCGCCTTATTTCTTTACCTCTTTTTTGTAAGATCTAGTTTCTCCTTTTCAGCGTGGGATAAAATTTTTTTTGAAAATATAAAATCTTTTCAGATCAATCTTTTCAGCCTGCGATAAAATTCTACTTTATAGTTTATTTTTTTATATATAATGTAGTCAGAGTCTTTGGTCGCATTGTACATTTAAACTGCGACCTTAGTCAAAATCTTTGGTCGCAGTGTACATGGTGAAATGCGACCAAGGTCGCAGTGTTGTTATTGATAAAGATGGCCAGCAACTGCAATCTAGGGTTGCATTACATGGACTGCGACTTTGGTCGCAGTACGTTAAGTAATTAATTTTTTTGAATATAATGTAGTCAGAGTCTTTGGTCGCATTGTACATTTAAACTGCGACCTTAGCCAAAGTCTTTTGTCGCAGTGTACATGGTTAAATGCGACCAAGGTCGCAGTGTTGTTATTGATAAAGATGGCCAGCAACTGCAATCTAAGGTTGCATTACGTGGACTGCGACTTTGGTCGCAGTACGTTAAGTAAGTGTTGTTTTTTGGATTAAGTCATTTTTTGAATCTAAATGAAAAATAAAAAGTTGTCTGTTGTCTGATGCGACTTGGAGTCAGTCCGTGAGACGCGACCTGTCATAAAGATTTTATGAGATCTTTTAACGTCAAGTCTATGTTGACGAACCCCGCACCATTCGTTGTTTCCCGAAGCGGTTGTCTACGCGTCGGTTCTTCATTGGGTTTAGGCGTTAATGTCTTTTAATGCCAAACCGGCGCTGGCGGTTGGAGACCATTAATGCCGACGATTCTGATTAATGAACCATTAATTATGGTTATTATGGGCTGCCTATAAATAGGGCTCACCCTCTCCCTTTAACAGTCCATAATTAGACTGTTTTCTTTCGAGAGCAATTGCTCTGAGAATTTTCGTCTTCTTCAGAGTCTCTAACAGGGGCCTGCCTCCATGGATGAAGATGACCCTATTGACGAACTTGATCGATGTTCGTCCACAAGGGAAGAAGTCATAGACCTCATCGTCCACAAGGGAAGAAGTCATGGTCCTCGTCGTTCACAAGGGAAGAAATCATGATCCCTGACGAGGACTTAATCCTCACCGAGATCTGCTCTGACTTGATGCACCAGTCAAGCTTGCTGATAACGGATGGTCAGAGTGGGTATGGCGGCGGGGGATGTGGTGGATATAGTGGTGGGTAGCATACCTTGTGAGGTCTCACTCTCCCTCTCTTACCCCAGAAGTCACATCGAGGAAACTCCATGCTCACTGGATAACCTTCTGGTGAAGAGATGTTCATAAACGAAAGATCGTATCCCGGCACTTTGGAGGGTCAGTTGGAATCGGAGGATTCTGCTGCCACCAGACCTCCAGGAGAAGATTGCTCTTAGTAGTCAACAAGGGCTCTTCTTGGCTCTTTTGATGTTTTGTCTTCTTGGCTACTTTGATGTTTAGTCTTCTTTGTAACACTCAATCTTATTGATTCTGCTGCCACCAGACCTCAAGAAGAAGATTGCTCTTAGTCAACAAGGGATTTTTTGATGTTTAGTCTTCTTGGCTACTTTGATGTTTAGTCTTCTTTGTAACACTCAATCTTATTGATTCTGCTGCCACCAGACCTCAAGAAGAAGATTGTTCTTAGTCAACAAGGGATTTTTTTGATGTTTAGTCTTCTTTTGTACTGCTGTATTTGTAACACTCAATCTTATTGTATAAGAGATCGTTTTGTATCATTTGCACATGCCTGGAGATAAATGCCTGGACATAAATAAAAAGCATATTTGTTTTTTTAATAAACTACGAACTTTTTCGCAGCCATGCATTGCAAACAAAACAACTATGACCATAGATGACACTGCGACCAAGGTCGCATAAGATACATTGCAAACAGTAACTACTGCGACCAGGGTCGACGTTGTGACCAAAGTCTGCGACTAAGCAACTGCTGCGGTGACGTGTCACCTCGTCGCAGTGTTGTTGTTGATTAAGACTAAAGACCAGCAATAGCGACCAAGATTGCAGATTATTTTTTTAAGACTGCGGCCATCAACTGCGACCAATGTCGCAGTGTTGTTGTTGATTATTTATAAAGACCACCAACTGCGACCAAGGTGTGATGTTGTTGATTAAGAGTAAAGACCAGCAACTGCGACCAAGGTCGCTGTGTATTTTATTAAGACTAAACACCAACAACTGCGATCAAGGTCGCAGTTTATTTTATTAAGACTACGGTCGTTTACTTTATTAAGCTACGGTCAGAAACTGCGACCAAGGTAGCAGTGTTGTTGTTGATTAAGACTAAAGTCCAGCAACTGCGACCAAGGTCGCAGTGTATTTATTAAGTCTGCGTCCAGCAACTGCAACCAATGTCGCAACCTTTCATTTTAAAAATTTATAAGGGTGAAGTAATATAATTATTAACTGCGACCAAGGTCGCAGTATATTCGTTTAGCGTAAAATATTTAAAATGAAGGTTTGTAACAATTGTACAGCATTTTCAACCAAGACATAGTAGTAAAAAATGTAATTCACACAATTAACTTTAGAAAACAGATTTATATATATTTAAAAAAAGAACAAAATACAATTTTTTTAAACTTCTAATCCTCGTCATCACCATCGTAATGAGAAAGAAGTTTGCGACTTTGGTCGCAGTACTGAAGGAGGTCACATTGCTATACGATAGCATGTTTCCTCCGGTATTCTTTATTCTGTATTAAGTATGCGATCATGGAATATTTTTTTACTTTTCAATGCTAGAAGTCGCTGTCGTCATATAAAAGGGGTATTTTTGTCAATTTGTTTCACGATTATTTAGGCAGGGTTTTTTTTGATTTTTTTGGCGCCCACACTCTGCGACCGATGTGTGGCATATATTCAGCCACGTCCCGCAGGCTGAGAAACTCTCTCAGCCCGCAGGCTGAGGTACAGTAAGCCCTATATACACACACACACACACACACACACACACACACACACACACACACACACACACACACACACACGTACACACAAATATCAACATCCGACATTCGAATACAAGATCCACTCTGTTGAACTTGATCTATATTATTTCAACTATTTATAAACCAAAAATCAAGTGTTTTGAATACTTTTTGTCTATCCATCGAGCGACGTAAAATGGACGGCCGAAAGTAGTGAGTTGGTTAGATTTATATCTTTAAACATACAAATTTTCGATCAGGCCATTTCATTATGATCTAAACTTTTAAAAACTCCTACAAATCAATTTTGTTCTGTTTCAAATGTCCTACTCTGTTAAACTAACCAAGTCACTGTTTAGGCCGTCCATTTTTCCTATTTGATACATGAGAAAAATGTATTCCTTAATTTTTGGTTTGTAGATACTTGAAATAATATAGATTAACTTCAACGAAGTGAATCTTTTATTCAAATGTCGGATGTTGGAATTTGAGTGGGAAAAAATTATATGTGATTAAATTTTTACGCTAAATCAGCAATAAAATATATTATGTAAATGCCACAAGAAATATATACCTGTTTGTCTTTTGGGGACATCTTGCAAATTTTATATAGGTTTTTTCAACCTTTTATTGAAATCAATTTAAAAAATCTGTAACAATCTTCCTTTCTGTATTGCCAATAGAAAAATAAAATCAATATTGATGCAATTAAAAGCAAATACTCAGAAATTGTAAGATTAAATTTAACTCACCATTATTATGCCATATGTTTGATACAGGCTTAATATATTACTAGATTTGTTCACTATAATCAAAGAGTTATAAAAAAATCCACTTTTGTGTAGGGTAATCTAATACCAATAGGGTCCAGTAAAATCCAGCTTCCTTGGCATTGTGTTTGTGATTGATCGGGAAGAAGATTCCAGTTTTTCAACAAATTCTCGATGAAAAATCTTTCAGATCTTTATTTTGAGATACAACACCGTGCTATCAAAACCAAAACAGTTCAAACATTAAAGATTTAGTAATAAAATGCAAAAATATATCAAAAATTATATGAAAATCAACACTGGGATCAAGGTCGCAGTCCTCTTTCCTCATAATATTATTTGAGTCGCGAACATGGTCACGCTTACTAATGTTACCTGTGATCTGGGTCACAGTAAATCTTTAATGAAGTATATTTTTATTGATATACTGGTCGCAGTTTGTTTTTTCAGTAAAGAAAATTGACTGCGACTGTAACACCCCGCTCCCGGAATACGTACTTAGTTGCGTATTCAGATTTCTCGATCGTATTTTTTGATTTACTTCCTATATTTGTTTTGTATTATGAATTATTTATATGATCGTTTTACCTTGGATCCGGATTCGTGGACTCAGATTCGGCCCTAGTATGAACCTGGGACGCGATCTCAGGTTATTACTCGATTTGGTGTTTTCGCTATTCTGATTTGACCGATTTCAATTTTAAACATCATTTTCTAATATTTTATATTTTTCATAATTTTCTGGAATTTTTCTGAATTAAATTGAAAATTTTCAAAACCGGTGTCGACTAGTACCACTGACCGATTCTCAGATTTTAATTTACAAACGGAGTTGAATTTTAAGAAACGGCTTTCCTGTAACTTCTTAAAATCACATTTTCTATCTAAATACTTTTTCTAAGAATTTTCTGAATTTATCGAAATTCCACTGGATTTGGTGTCGGCCAGTCTCACTGGTTGATTCCAGGAATTTTAGTTTATAATTGGAATCAAATTTCTGGATTCCGCATTCATATTTCTTCTTAGAATTATACTTTCTCCTTTTAGGCATTTTCTGATATTTTTCAGAATTTATCAAACTCCGGCCGACCCGGTATAGACCGGTATTGACGATTGACTTCAGGATTTTTATTTTGAAAATGGGATTGAATTTCTAAAAACCAATTTCATTAAAAATCTTTATATAATATTTATTATTTTTATAATTTTTGGAAGCTTTCCAAGCTACTTTATTTTTTTGGACTTTTCCGGAGTTTTCAGTGTTTTCCCAGATACCGGAATAGTACCCAGATATTTTTTCACTTTTCTCTCTCCTCGCTAGACGCGAGTTTCATCAACCTAGGATTCTGCATTTAATGCAGAGATTCTCTCCATACTGCATTTAATGCATTTCAGATCAACTCCAATCAAGTCATCATGACTGTTGTCCTTTTGTTAAACGCGGTGTTCGCGTTTTTCCCAAACGCGAGTTTTCATCCTCGCGTCTGGGCAATTGCCAGACGCGAGTCCTTGTGCATGGGGACGCAGCCTTTTCAATTTGCAAGAGACGCAAGTCTCATTGCATGTAAGAAATCCCAATGGCAACTTGTAATATTTTCAAACTTTTCATATATATATATATACACCCCACTCCTTCTCTCTCTTTCATTTTCTCTTCTTCTTCTTCATTTTGTAGCCAACAGAGAAGCCTCCAGCAGTCCTATTGGTGCCTTGCCTCCCTCCTTGGCCAACTACTTTCACCACCATCTCCTCCACCAATTCCTCCACCATTCTCCCCTCCATCTCCTCCTCCATTTCCAACAACTATACCACCTCCACACCACCTTCTTCATCCACTTTTCCATCAAGAAATACCAAGGAAACCCATTTCCACCACCACCTTCTCCACCATCTCCACCACCATATACTCCCCCTTGGCCACCACGGATCACACCATCTTTCTCTTCTCGGAATACTCTTTCTAACGAGGTATAGCTTCGCTCTCCGAAGCCTCGTTTTCAAAACTCCATTTCCCCATTTTGAACTATACTTGCACCCTCTAGATTTGTTGGGCTTGGAGCTTTAACCGTCATCTCCGGTCGCCGCCGGTGACCACCGGCCATCGCCGGCCATCCTCCCTTCCTCTTTTCATCCTTTCCTTTCCTTCTTTCTTTCTTTTCCTTTTTCATTTCCTTTTCTTCTCTGATTTCCCTCACTCTTTCCCTGCGTCTCACTCTCCCTCTTTCCCTGTCTCTCTCTTTCTTTCTGTTGATTTCTAGACGCGGATTTTACCCCTGCGTCCAAATAGTTATTTAACGCGACCTTCGCTTTCTTATATCAACGCAACGCGGAGTTCATGCTCGCGTCTGCGTTCTCCTCGTGTCCTTGCTAGAACGCGGGTCTCGAACCCCGCGGTTGTGACATCCCTGCAACGCTATTTCCCGCGTCTGCTATTTCTCGCGTCTGCTTTTCCCGCGTCTCCATTCTCTCTCCTCTTGGTTCATTCTCTCTCATTCTCTTTCTCTCTCTTGATTTTCTCCTCTCTCTATCACTTTCCCTTTAAACGCGTTGACGCGTTCATTTCCTGGATTCTGGAGATCGGGGATTTCACTGTGTTTTCTAAAGATTTAGGCGAGTGTTCTCGCCTCCATTCGATTTTCCCCGCTTCGTCGGGTCGACTCATATTGGCATTATGTATCACTTAACATGTTACTACTTGATGCATGTTTCTGCTATAACATGACCTGTCACCTGTCTAATATCACCTTCAAGGCATACAACTCATGACACCTGATATGCTGCAACCTGGCACTTGTTCCTTATTACGACATGACTTATTACCTGTCACCTGCCTGATCACTTGTCATTGGCATGTTGAGACCTTATACCGGTTATGATTACCTCTCTACTCATGATTATCACATTACGGGAATGTAGAACTTGATCTCTTGTTATGAACTCCTGTTATGCTTGTTATGGACTCCTGTTATGACCAGTTATGATCCTACTCATTCCCGTAATCCGATAATTATGTTAATAAGCCATAAAGAGGATAACTTGCATGGGGAATGGGAGGAAGTGATGGATGTCGGTATGATACCTTGCTTATAGTAATGGAATACAAAACTGACGATTCGTGTTAGGGGGATTTCAGGCCCCCAGAAGATGCGTGTTAGGGGGATTTAAGGCCCCCAATGGCTGTGTCCCGGGCGGACGGGAACTACTATAAGTATGAGCTATCAGTTCTTCATCAGCTTCCAGTAACGAATCTCGACTTGCTTATATATGGATGTATGTGTGTTGGGATGTACACCAGGACACATACCTAGATATATGGGTCAGACGAGTAATAATAATAAAATGCCAAGATAATGACTTGCCTTGTTGTCCTACAACTTGGTTATTCCACTTGTTTCGCCACAATTGCATTCATCAGTTTTTACTTCGGATTTCCGGTCTTATGATTATTATATTATACCTGTTCATGTCCTGCCTTTTCACTTATATTCTATTCCACAGTCTCCTGTTCTTATCTTATCATATCATGAGTAATGCCGCTTGGTATCACTTGTTTTATATCTACTTGCTCCTACATGCTTATGCTCACAACACAGGTTTTCAATGCATATCAATGACTCGAATTTATTGATACTCGTGTGCTTACCTATGCTCGCCACCTGGCTTTTGCATCACCACTCGCCTGGGGAGTTCTGACTCCTCTGGATCCTCATGTCCAGGTCCTGGAGTTTGGACTGAAGGTGACCATCTTGCTGAGGACCAAGCCTACTTTTGTGGAGCAGACAGATCAACTGTAGCTCCAGTCCCATCCTTGCTCCCCCTTGTTGGCTCGCGGCTTCTCCAGTTATCTCGTGAGCGCCCTTTTGTACTATTCATATGTGTACATTCTCTTCGTATTCTCGCATTTGCGCCTATCAGGTGATGTAATATTATTGTAATATTTATCACCTCTGGTGATAACTTTGTAATTGTACTCATATGTTGGAATGTATAATGCACCACTTGCTTCCGTACTCTGATTCTTACCTATACTGATGCTTAGCGTATATACGTGAGGGTATTTCTGACCTACGTATATACGTTGCAGTGACGTCTCCGTACCCGCAGGATCGGGGCGTTACAGCGACTAAGGTCGCTGTGTTGTTATTGTTACTGAATATTTTGGCTGCGACTTTGGTTGCATTCATCATTAGTCAGCTTCAATTTTTAGTATTAATTAGCTACGAAGACCCAGGTCGCAGTCAACTCATTAGACCTTATCAGTAATAAATGCGACTAGTAGATTTTTAACCATTAAAATTATAAATTACTACATTAAATAAATAGGTGATTTTTATTAAATATAAAGGAGAAAATAGATGTTTACCCAAACTTCATTTCGAAAGAATATGCTTTTTAATCTACATTTTTTCTCTAAATGCTTCGTGTAGAAATGAATAATATTAGCATTTAAATTTTTGTTGAACATTAGGTCCTTTATGTCATTTTTGACAACTATTATTCCGTTATCAGGATCCTTATATGCAATAGCAATACAAAAAAGCAAAAAAGAGTTTATAACGAAATTGTGATAATATAAATAACTTATATTTGATGTAAATTTAAATAAAATAAAAAAATTACTCAGACGTGGTTTTGTCCAAGAAATTTTTGATGAGAAATTGTTGTTGTGGCTGCAAAATTTTATAGGTAGTGGATTCATTCAATCCCCTGGTTTTCGGCTGAGTGTCGTCCTTCTTTGCCTTACTGAAATCAGGGCAGAAATCTGAGCCACAGGCTGTGGATGAGGATCTTTAATAGTTTTCTTTTTTTTATTTTGGATAAATGAAATCGGAGACATCGTGATCTCTCTCAGTGCGCGTGCGCTCTTTGCCTTCCCTTTCTATTGATCTTTTGGAGTAATCCAAAACTTTTCCTTTTAATGCTTCCTTTTGAACCAGAGTATGTTCTTGATTTTTTTCATCAGAAGCTTTGTCATTTTGGATATCAAGAATCTGTTGAGTTAAATTTAAAGTAAAAGTTAGGAAATGTTCCCCAACAATACTTACTTCGAATTTAAATTGCTTGAAATCCTCCTCTTCTTTTTTCTTCTTCTCTTCCGCCTGCTTCTCCATATGCTCCAACATCTTCTTTTGCTTCTCCTCCTCATTTTTTCTCCTCTTCTCCTTATCCTCTTCCTCTTTCCTCCTTATTTCCTCTTCTTCTATCTTCTCCTTCTCCTTCTCCTCCTTCCTCCTCTTCTTGAATTTTCCTATTTTTCTCCTCCTCCTCTTGCAACTGCCTCCTCTTCTCCAAGAAATTTTTGATGAGGAATTGTTGTTGTGGCTGCAAAATTTTATAGGTAGTGGATTCATTCAATCCCCTGGTTTTCGGCTGAGTGTCGTTCTTCTTTGCCTTACTGAAATCAGGGGCAGAAATCTGAGCCACAGGCTGTGGATGAGGATCTTTAATAGTTTTCTTTTTTTTATTTTGGATAAATGAAATCGGAGACATCGTGATCACTCTCAGTGCGCGTGCGTTCTTTGCCTTCCCTTTCTATTGATCCTTTAGATTAATCCAAACTTTTCCTTTTAATGCTTCCTTTTGAACCAGAGTATGTTCTTGATTTTTTTCATCAGAAGCTTTGTCATTTTGAATATCAAGAATCTGTTGAGTTAAATTTAAAGTAAAAGTTGGGAAATGTTCCCCAACAATACTTACTTCGAATTTAAATTGCTTGAAATCCTCCTCTTCTTTTTTCTTCTTCTCTTCCGCCTGCTTCTCCATATGCTCCAACATCTTCTTTTGCTTCTCCTCCTCATTTTTCTCTTCTGCTCTGCTTCTTTCTTTCTCCTCTTCTCCTTATCCTCTTCCTCTTTCCTCCTTATTTCCTCTTCTTCTATCTTCTCCTTCTCCTTCTCCTTCTCCTCCTTCCTCCTCTTCTTGAATTTTCCTATTTTTCTCCTCCTCCTCTTGCAACTGCCCCCTCTTCTCCTCCTCTTCCTTCCTCCTATTCTCCTTCTCCTGCTCCTCCTTTTCTTTTTTCCTCTTCTCCTCCTCCTCTTTCGCAGCAGTGGCTGTTCTCAGCAGCTCTTCTTCTTCTTCCTTCTTCATATTTATTTTTTGTTACTGTTTTTTAATTTTTTTTTCTCTCTCCTCTTTTTCTTTAATTCAGCCTTGTAAGCTTTTTCATCCTCCATGTTTTTAATTTTTCTTCCTAGCTAAATGGCATATGCCCATAAGTACTTATTTTCATTCCTCAAAATTTCTACTTCTTCAGCTTGTTCATCCTGTGGCGCTGACAAATAACCTGTAACAGTTGGTTCTTATTCCCTCGTTGTCTCCTAAACTATTTTGACAGGTTCTCGTTCAGTTTCCTCCGGAATGTTAACTTCATATTTTTCTCTTCTTTCTCTTCTTCATCTTCTTCTTCTTTATCATCATCTTCAGCAGGTGGGCCAATCATAATTTTTTTCATCGTTCAAAATGTTGGCCATTCGATTAAAATTTTGAAAATCCTGTTAAATAAATATCAATATAAAATTAACTTGTTAGTTATGCTACTTATATCACAGCAAAATAAAACTTGTATTAGAGGAGCTATCAAACATACTCCGACCATGGTCGCAGTCTTAAACTTTAAATATAAGTCAAATAAATAAGTATTGCGACCATAGTCGCAGTACGAATTTCATACTAATTTCGTGTCGTCTCAGATACTGCGACCTCAGACGTAGTTAAAATCAAGGAAATAAAAGAACTGCGATCATGGTCATAGTTTACTTATTGCATAATGGAAGGGTTTGCGATTTTGATCGCAGTACAATGAAATTTTAGCAGAGGAACTGTGACTTTGACCGCTGACATAAAATTTAAAAATAAATATATAAAAAGCTAGTGAAGAGTTTATGGCCGCTATCAAAAACTCATCAAATCTTCTTCAACATCATTAAGATCAATTTTAATCAGGGCTCTGCTAATATTTTGGAGCTCCCATCTTACTGCTCGTGGGGTTTTGTCCTCCAAACTATTCCTCGGCTAAAAAATAGCAGCCCTTTTACATAACCAATACTACAACGTGTATTAGTATATTAGTTTATATGAACAATGTCAATATATAAGTAATTTTCAACAAATTTACCAGCTATATAATTCATACTTACAATAATTTGCACGGAGCATCCTTGCAGCTCAAATCTGGTGTGCCTCAAGATGTTCATTGACTCAATCAGGAATTGCCACATAGTTTTACCCCAGCATATGGTCTTCATCAGCTGAATATTGGCAATTTACTCTGCTATATACCACGGTACCGTGCATTTACTGTCAGAAAAGAATAGAGTGGCTGACATCTACAGGATGATTAGTGTTGTGAAGTTTTGAGCTGCAAGTCTTTGTTTGTCTTTTATAATTTTTTTTAAAGTCACTTACTGCTTAAGCTGTTCATATTTTGTCACATCTAATTCAGTCCTCCCATCCAAAGGTTCTTCAATAGATACTTTCGTGATCTTATTTATATCGGGGAAATAGTGTTTTATTATCCCCCTGTCCTTCAGCGTACAGGTTTTATTCATAATAAATCTGCCCCATTGATAGATAGGTCAAACGTCAGAGCAACATCCTCTATGGTTAACTCAATTTGTTTGCCCAGAATTAGAAAGGTATTTGATTTCCTATCATACTAGCTTATAATTTTCAATACACTTATGTTTGATTTCAGACCTTTGTCAGCACCAAAGTACTCATTGTAGAAGGTCATGAAAATTGCACCAAACGGGATCTCCTTCATCGCATTGACAAAATCTACTTGAATGTACTTTTTGATTTTTCTGATGAATTCACACATTGGTTTTAGGCTCGATCTTATATGACGAACCTTCAGCTCTTACTTACCTATAGATGCAGAAACATTAACAACATAAGTACAATATTTAAAAATAAAATCACGGTCTCAGTAATTTTAAATACATTTGGAAAAGATATAGGACTGCGACCTTGGTCGCAACAGTAGATAATAATTAAATATACTGCGACCAAGGTCGCACTATTAAATTACATTGCGATAGAGGTCGTAGTTTTCTAATTAACCAATTAATTAACTATTGAGGACGTTGGGTCGCAGTCTGTGAATAAAATATTTTTTTTTTTATTAGCGTCCGTTTAGATTTTAAGATTATTTTATTAAAACACTGCGACTGACGTCGCAATGTTACCGTCCCTTCTCTCTTTTGCTGGGGCCTGAGGCGGAGTTTGTTCTACTAAGCTAACTTAATAGGATACTACGACCAAGTCAACAGGGTCGCAGTAAACAAAGTCGCAGTAATATAACCAAGATCATAGTAACCTATTATGCTAATATAAAGAACTGCAATCCAAGTAGATAAAATGAAATGAAAAAAAACTCTGATTTTAGTCGTAGTGTTAAAAATTAAAACAAAAATAATGTGACTCTTTTACTCTTAATTGCGACCAAGGTCACAAACTTTAAAATCAAAAAAATAAATAGCTATTTTTTAAAAACTAAGATTCTTGAATAATTTAAGAAAAATCAAAATTTTCCTGAAAATTCAGTATTATTTTCTTCATTGGAATTAAAATTCAAAACAGAATCAAAAAAATCAGTGCAAGAGTCACTTTTGAATCGATGTTTAAAAAAAAATTAAACATCACAACTGAAAAAAATCAAATTATTAAGTGTTACAGAACCCAAAAAAATAAGTTTTTTAGGTTTCCCTTTTACCTTTTTTCGCGCAGATGATTTCTTGGGCGCCATCTTAATCAGATCTTTATTTTAAAAATATAAATTTTGAACGCAATTGTTCTGAAAGTTTAAGAATCAATAACACTAACTTCTTTGGATTGATGATTTAAAATTTTCAGATTTGTAAATTTTTTTTTGGAAGAAACGGTTTCACATACAGTAAAAAGTTGAAAAGGAGGGTATTTTAGTCAAATCAATTGTTGAAATGACGGATGACTTATTTGAGCGGATTTTTTTTATTTTTTCCGCCAAATTATTTTACAAATAAGTGGGTGTTATGTTGTCATGTCCCGCGGGCTGAGAAACCGCCTATATATATATATATATATATATATATATATATATATATATATATATATATATATATATATATATATATATATATATATATATATATATATATATATATATATAGTCACACACACATATAGGGTCAAGTGCTCCTAGTAGGTCTCCTTAGATTGATCTAAGGAGACGGTTTAAACTCCAACATCTCGATTTTTTTTTCACGAACCGACCGCACATTATCATATACATGTTATAAGATGTATGTATATAAAAATCACTTGATTTGAAATACATTTACTCATTGATCTAATCATTCCATTTTGTTCTACTGTTTAAAAACCGTTAATCTTTGAACCTAAAGAAAATAGAGTAAATAAACTTCAAATCACGTGATTTTTTATATGCGTACATCTTATAACATGAATATGATAATGTGCAGTCGGATCGTGAAAAAAATCGAGATATTAGAGTTTTAGGCCGTCTCTAATCTAAGGAGACCTATTAGGGACACTTTTCCATATATATATATATATATATATATATATATATATATATATATATATATATATATATATATATATATATATATATATATGAGAAAAATGTATATCAGCCCGCGGGCTGAGAGTACTATCTCAGCTTGCGGTGACGTGGCTCAATTTGTCACCTCACTGACTTGCGGCCCGCTTTTAGGTAGAAGTTAAATTACCAAATACCCCATATGATAACTTTTCCTTATTGTTTATTATTATTTTCCCCCCTTTTATTTTTGCCGCTCTTTATAGGATATAAATTACTTTTCGCCCTATTTCTTTACCTCCTTTTCAGCCTGCGATAAATTTTTTTTTGAAAATATAAAATCTTTTCAGATCAATTTTTTCAGCCTGCGATAAAATTCTAGTTTATAGTTTAATTTTTTTGTATATAATGTAGTCAGAGTTTTTGGTCGCATTGTACATTTTAACTGCGACCTTAGTCAAAGTCTTTGGTCGCAGTGTACATGGTTAAATGCGACCAAGGTCGCAGTGTTGTTATTGATAAAGATGGCCAGCAACTGCAATCTAGGGTTGCATTACATGGACTGCGACTTTGGTCGCAGTACGTTAAGTAATTAATTTTTTTTGTATATAATGTAGTCAGAGTCTTTGGTCGCATTGTACATTTAAAACTGCGACCTTAGTCAAAGTCTTTGGTCGCAGTGTACATGGTTAAATGCGACCAAGGTCGCAGTGTTGTTATTGATAAAGATGGCCAGTAACTGCAATCTAGGGTTGCATTACATGGACTGCGACTTTGGTCGCAGTACGTTAAGTAAGTGTTGTTTTATTAAGTGTTGTTTTTTGGATTAAGTCATTTTTTGAATCTAAATGAAAAATGAAAAGTTGTCTGTTGTCTGATGCGACTTGGAGTCAGTCCGTGAGACGCGACCTGTCATAAAGATTTTATGAGATCTTTTAACGTCAAGTCTATGTTGACGAACCCCGCACCATTCGTTGTTTCCCGAAGCGGTTGTCTACGCGTCGGTTCTTCATTGGGTTTAGGCGTTAATGTCTTTTAATGCCAAACCGGCGTTAATGTCTTTTAATGCCAAACCGGCGCTGGCGGTTGGAGACCATTAATGCCGACGATTCTGATTAATGAACCATTAATTATGGTTATTATGGGCTGCCTATAAATAGGGCTCACCCTCTCCCTTTAACAGCCCATAATTAGACTGTTTTCTTTCGAGAGCAATTGCTCTGAGAATTTCCGCCTTCTTCAGAGTCTCTAACAGGGGCCTGCCTCCATGGATGAAGATGACCCTATGGACGAACTTGATCGATGTTCGTCCACAAGGGAAGAAGTCATAGACCTCATCGTCCACAAGGGAAGAAGTCATGGTCCTCGTCGTTCACAAGGGAAGAAGTCATGATCCCTGACGAGGACTTAAGCCTCACCGAGATCTGCTCTGACTTGATGCACCAGCCAAGCTTGCTGATAACGAATGGTCAGAGTGGGTATGGCGGCGGGGGATGTGGTGGATATAGTGGTGGGTAGCATTCCCTGTGAGGTCTCAAAACCTCCTCTCTTACCCCAGAAGTGACATCGAGGAAACTCCATGCTCACTGGATAACCTTCTGGTGAAGAGATGTTCATCAACGAAAGATCGTATCCCGGCACTTTGGAGGGTCAGTTGGAATCGGAGGATTCTGCTGCCACCAGACCTCAAGGAGAAGATTGCTCTTAGTCAACAAGGGCTCTTCTTGGCTCTTTTGATGTTTTATCTTCTTGGCTACTTTGATGTTTGGTCTTCTTTGTAACACTCAGTCATATTGATTCTGCTGCCACCAGACCTCAAGAAGAAGATTGCTCTTAGTCAATAAGGGATTTTTTTGATGTTTAGTCTTCTTTTGTACTGCTATATTTGTAACACTCAATCTTATTGTATAAGAGATCGTTTTGTATCATTTGCACATGCCTGGAGATAAATGCCTGGACATAAATAAAAAGCATATTTGTTTTTTTTTAATAAACTACGAACTTTTTCGCAGCCATGCATTGCAAACAAAACAACTATGACCATAGATTACACTGCGACCAAGGTCGCATAAGATACATTGCAGACAGTAACTAATGCGACCAGGGTCGACACTGTGACCAAAGTCTGCGACTAAGCAACTACTGCGGTGACGTGTCACCTCGTCGCAGTGTTGTTGTTGACCTCGTCGCAGTGTTGTTGTTGATTAAGACTAAAGACCAGCAATAGCGACCAAGATTGCAGATTATTTTTTTAAGACTGCGGCCATCAACTGCGACCAATGTCGCTGTGTTGTTGTTGATTATTTATAAAGACCACCAACTGCGACCAAGGTCGCAGTGATGTTGTTGATTAAGAGTAAAGACCAGCAACTGCGACCAAGGTCGCTGTGTATTTTATTAAGACTAAACACCAACAACTGCGATCAAGGTCGCAGTTTATTTTATTAAGACTACGGTCGTTTACTTTATTAAGACTACGGTCAGAAACTGCGACCAAGGTAGCAGTGTTGTTGTTGATTAAGACTAAAGTCCAGCAACTGCGACCAAGGTCGCAGTGTATTTATTGAGTCTGCGTCCAGCAACTGCAACCAATGTCGCAACCTTTCATTTTAAAAATTTATAAGGGTGAAGTAATATAATTATTAACTGCGTCCATGGTCGCAGTATATTCGTTTAGCGTAAAATATTTAAAATGAAGGTTTGTAACAATTGTACAGCATTTTCAACCAAGACATAGTAGTAAAAATGTAATTCACACAATTAACTTTAGAAAACAGATTTTATATATTTTTAAAAAAAACAAAATACAATTTTTTTAAACTTCTAATCCTCGTCATCACCATCGTAATGAGAAAGAAGTTTGCGACTTTGGTCGCAGTACTGAAGGAGGTCGCATTGCTATACGATAGCATGTTTCCTCCGGTATTCTTTATTCTGTATTAAGTATGCGACCATGGAATATTTTTTTACTTTTCAATGCTAGAAGTCGCCGTCGTCATATAAAAGGGGTATTTTTGTCAATTTGTTTCACGATTGTTTAGGCGGGATTTTTTTGATTTTTTTGGCGCCCACACTCTGCGACCGATGTGTGGCATATATTCAGCCACGTCCCGCAGGCTGAGAAACTCTCTCAGCCCGCAGGCTGAGGTACAGTAAGCCCTATATATATATATATATTTATATATATATATATATATATATATATATATATATATATATATATATATATATATATATATATATATAGAAAAATGTATATCAGCCGACGGCTGAGAGACCCTCTCAGCCTGCGGTGACGTGGCACAATATTAGCCACACTAGAAAGGACGGCCCGCCTATCGAAATAGTTGAATGTACTAAATAGCCCTGCTGTAAAAGACAGTAGATATGTATAGTTTATTATATTTTTATATTTTCTGACGTTACTCAATTTTGTCACAATTATCTTTTATAACTGTGGTCAAGCTGCAAACATTTTTTTATCAAATCACGAAACTAATTTGAATGCTTCTTTATTATTTTTTTTGTTATCTGATTTGAAATTTAATGATTTTTTAATATAGTCGCAGTTTACTTTTTTTTTCGCATGTAATGTATAAATTATTAATTTTTTTACATATTGAATTCGGACAAGGACTGCGACTATGATCGCAGTGCTTAACGAGAGCAAGTCGTGATACTGCGACTATGGTCGCAGTACTCACGACAGCATTTTTTTGGGTGAGTTTTTTTGCTAAGTTATATGTAATAACGGTGTCTAAGGACTGATACTATAGTCGCAGTTTACGTATGATTTTATATGTTTGATCTTCACTGTAACTTACTGCATGCGAAGTAGGACTACGACGTGGTACTGCGACTATGGTCGCAGTACTCACGACAGCATTTTTTTTGGGTGAGTTTTTTTGCTAAGTTATATGTAATAACGGTGTCTAAAAACTGATACTATGGTCGCAGTTTACGTATGATTTTATATGTTTGATCTTCATTGTAACTTATTGCATGCGAAGTAGGACTGCGACTATGGTCGCAGTGTTTAAGAACAACAGTCGCAATTTTCAAATTTGTGATTTACAGTGAAATATACAGTGAAATATACTGATTTGAGAGGATTGCGATGATGTTCGCAGTATTATCTGTTCATATAATTTATTTTTGGACTGCGACCATGGCAGCTGTTTATAACTTTATTGAATGCAAAACGATCAAACTGTTAATGACTGGACAGCGACCGTGGTCGCAGTTTCATATGTAATTATAATATGAGTACTGCGACCATTATCTCAGATAAGATGCAGAATTAATACCTATACGGTATACTTTATATGTATTTTAAAAATGTGAAAGATTATTTTACAGATAGAAGTAAATTAGTAAATTTTATTTATAACATAATACGGTGAGAAAGAGACCTTATAAAAAAAGAGCATTAAAAGCTTTTAGGAGAAGACAAAATAACGTTGAATATCAGAAGATCAGGAAATCCTAATCCTCGTCATCATCACCATCATAGGCAGATTCGTCTTCTTCATTCTCCTGGTCTTCCTGTTCATCACTTATTTCCTCATCATCTTCCTGTTTTTGAGGTTTTTTTGGTTCATCGATAAACAACCAGAATGGATCGTCTCTATCAAGCTCTTCGTCCGATTCGTTGCGAGAAAGCGAGCCTATAGCATCAGAGGACATGCTTTCATCAAGCATGCCTCCGTCAAGTGGTAGAGGAATAATTTCCTCCTCACTAACCCACATGAAAACTTCATCATCATCATGAATAGGAGGATCAGTTAAAATATTATTTGATGTAGTGAGATAGTCAAAAGGAGTGAAGTCCAGACTGGTATCAGATTCACTAGAATACCCTGAAGAAAGAGGATCGTTGGGGGATTGATTGAAGTTGAATTCTGATTGTTGAGAGGAAGAAGATAGGGAAGACATGATTCAAGAATGAATTATTTTTCTGGAAGTTTTTGAAATCAAATTGAAAAGGAGCAAAAATATAGTTTTTAGATATGAGATAATATATTAGTTACAAGCACTATATAAAGGTCAATAATGTGAAAGAACATGAATAGTAATAATAATTGTTATAAGTGACGGTTGAGTATGTTTAGAAGTGGTAAAAAAATTAAATATTAAATTGAAGAGTTATGGCTGGAGAATCCGAAGAGTACCTTTTTCCAGAGGTTTACTACGTGAAGTACAAATAAACTTGTTATAGAATGTTTTGTCTATATCTTTAGCTTTCGTATGGTGCACATCTTTCCTTTATCATGATTAACATTAGTGCATCTCTTTTTTCTACACTGTTGTTGAATCACGGTAGATAGATTATTAATTACTTCATTAGATTCAGTGTAATTAATATAGTATTTTTATAAGATATGATATACGCGAACTGATCTCAGAGTCGCATGGCTAAACTACCTTGTAAAATTATAAAAAAATCTTTTACATAAGGCATGCGAAAAAAGATTGCGACTTTGGTCGCAGTGCTGAAGGAGGTCGCAGTGCTGTACGATAACATGTTTTCGTCTGTTATTTTTTATGTTATAAGGAATGCGACTATGGTCATGCGTGATATAAAAAAGTTTTTTTGTTATACTATGACTGCGACTAATGTTTATCACTGCGACTATGATCGCGGAATTTGTAAAACGGTGAGAATTCTGTTACAGAAGGCATGCTTCTGTTTATTTCACATTATATTCATCCAATTTTTTTTCTATTATATTTTTGATGTAGTAGAATTATGAATTTTATAACTGTAGATATATTCAACTGAAAATTATTTTATGGGGTATTTTTGTCATTTTGATTCACGAATGTTTAGGCGGGATTTATGGGGTATTTTTGCCATTTTGATTCACCGAATGTTTAGGCGGGATTTTTTTGTTTTTTTTGGCGCCTACATTCTGCGGCCGATCTGTGGCATATATTCAGCCACGTCACCGCGGGCTGAGAAACTCTCTCAGCCGTCGACTGAGGTACAGTAACCCCATATATATATATATATATATATATATATATATATATATATATATATATATATATATATATATATATATATATATATAGAGAAAAATGTATATCAGCCCGCGGGCTGAGAGTACTATCTCAGCCTGCGGTGATGTGGCTCAATTTGTCACCTCACTGACCTGCGGCCCGCTTTTAGGTAGAAGTTAAATTATCAAATACCCCTTATGATAACTTTTCCTTATTGTTTATTATTATTATTCCCCCTTTTATTTTTGCCGCTCTTTATAGGATATAAATTACTTTTCGCCCTATTTCTTTACCTCTTTTTTGAAAGATCTAGTTTCTCCTTTTCAGCCTGCGATAAAATTTTTTTTGAAAATATAAAATCTTTTCAGATCAATTTTTTCAGCCTGCGATAAAATTCTACTTTATAGTTTAATTTTTTTGTATATAATGTAGTCAGAGTCTTTGGTCGCATTGTACATTTAAACTGCGACCTTAGTCAAAGTCTTTGGTCGCAGTGTACATGGTGAAATGCGACCAAGGTCGCAGTGTTGTTATTGATAAAGATGGCCAGCAACTGCAATCTAGGGTTGCATTACATGGACTGCGACTTTGGTCGCAGTACGTTAAGTAATTAATTTTTTTGTATATAATGTAGTCAGAGTCTTTGGTCGCATTGTACATTTAAACTGCGACCTTAGCCAAAGTCTTTTGTCGCAGTGTACATGGTTAAATGCGACCAAGGTCGCAGTGTTGTTATTGATAAAGATGGCCAGCAACTGCAATCTAGGGTTGCATTACATGGACTGCGACTTTGGTCGCAGTACGTTAAGTAAGTGTTATTTTATTAAGTGTTATTTTTTGGATTAAGTCATTTTTTGAATCTAAATGAAAAATGAAAAGTTGTCTGTTGTCTGATGCGACTTGGAGTCAGTCCGTGAGACGCGACCTGTCATAAAGATTTTATGAGATCTTTTAACGTCAAGTCTATGTTGACGAACCCCGCACCATTCGTTGTTTCCCGAAGCGGTTGTCTACGCGTCGGTTCTTCATTGGGTTTAGGCGTTAATGTCTTTTAATGCCAAACCGGCGCTGGCGGTTGGAGACCATTAATGCCGACGATTCTGATTAATGAACCATTAATTATGGTTATTATGGGCTGCCTATAAATAGGGCTCACCCTCTCCCTTTAACAGTCCATAATTAGACTGTTTTCTTTCGAGAGCAATTGCTCTGAGAATTTCCGTCTTCTTCAGAGTCTCTAATAGGGGCCTGCCTCCATGGATGAAGATGACCCTATTGACGAACTTGACCGATGTTCGTCCACAAGGGAAGAAGTCATAGACCTCATCGTCCACAAGGGAAGAAGTCATGGTTCTCGTCGTTCACAAGGGAAGAAGTCATGGTCCTCGTCGTTCACAAGGGAAGAAGTGTTTTTCTTGGCTAACCTCACAAGGGAAGAAGGACTTAATCCTCACCGAGATCTGCTCCGACTTGATGCACCAGTCAAGCTTGCTGATAACGGATGGTCAGAGTGGGTATGGCGGCGGGGGATGTGGTGGATATAGTGGTAGGTAGCATACCTTGTGAGGTCTCACTCTCCCTCTCTTACCCCAGAAGTGACATCGAGGAAACTCCATACTCACTGGATAACCTTCTGGTGAAGAGATGTTCATAAACGAAAGATCGTATCCCGGCACTTTGGAGGGTCAGTTGGAATCGGAGGATTCTGCTGCCACCAGACCTCAAGGAGAAGATTGCTCTTAGTCAACAAGGGTTCTTCTTGGCTCAATGGATTGATGTTTTGTCTTTCTTGGCTACTTTGATGTTTAGTCTTCTTTGTAACACTCAATCTTATTGATTCTGCTGCCACCAGACCTCAAGAAGAAGATTGCTCTTAGTCAACAAGGGATTTTTTGATGTTTAGTCTTCTTGGCTACTTTGATGTTTAGTCTTCTTTGTAACACTCAATCTTATTGATTCTGCTGCCACCAGACCTCAAGAAGAAGATTGCTCTTAGTCAACAAGGGATTTTTTTGATGTTTAGTCTTCTTTTGTACTGCTGTATTTGTAACACTCAATCTTATTGTATAAGAGATCGTTTTGTATCATTTGCACATGCCTGGAGATAAATGCCTGGACATAAATAAAAAGCATATTTGTTTTTTTTAATAAACTACGAACTTTTTCGCCGCCATGCATTGCAAACAAAACAACTATGACCATAGATGACACTGCGACCAAGGTCGCATAAGATACATTGCAAACAGTAACTACTGCGACCAAGGTCGACACTGTGACCAAAGTGTGCGACTAAGCAACTGCTGCGGTGACGTGTCACCTCGTCACAGTGTTGTTGTTGATTAAGACTAAACACCAGCAATAGCGACCAAGATTGCAGATTATTTTTTTAAGACTGCGGCCATCAACTGCGACCAATGTCGCAGTGTTGTTGTTGATTATTTATAAAGACCACCAACTGCGACCAAGGTCGCAGTGATGTTGTTGATTAAGAGTAAAGACCAGCAACTGCGACCAAGGTCGCTGTGTATTTTATTAAGACTAAACACAGACAACTGCGATCAAGGTCGCAGTTTATTTTATTAAGACTACGGTCGTTTATTTTATTAAGACTACGGTCAGAAACTGCGACCAAGGTAGCAGTGTTGTTGTTGATTAAGACTAAAGTCCAGCAACTGCGACCAAGGTCGCAGTGTATTTATTAAGTCTGCGTCCAGCAACTGCAACCAATGTCGCAACCTTTCATTTTAAAAATTTATAAGGGTGAAGTAATATAATTATTAACTGCATCCATGGTCGCAGTATATTCGTTTAGCGTAAAATATTTAAAATGAAGGTTTGTAACAATTGTACAGCATTTTCAACCAAGACATAGTAGTAAAAAATGTAATTCACACAATTAACTTTAGAAACAGATTTATATATATTTAAAAAAAACAAAATACAATTTTTTTAAACTTCTAATCCTCGTCATCACCATCGTAATGAGAAAGAAGTTTGCGACTTTGGTGGCAGTACTGAAGGAGGTCGCATTGCTATACGATAGCATGTTTCCTCCGGTATTCTTTATTCTGTATTAAGTATGCGACCATGGAATATTTTTTTACTTTTCAATGCTAGAAGTCGCTGTCGTCATATAAAAGGGGTATTTTTGTCAATTTGTTTCACGATTGTTTAGGCGGGGTTTTTTTGATTTTTTTGGCGCCCACACTCTACGACCGATGTGTGGCATATATTCAGCCACGTCCCGCAGGCTGAGGTACAGTAAGCCCACATATATATATATATATATATATATATATATATATATATATATATATATATATATATATATATATATATATATATATATATATATTCTTGAGTTCAAATTGTTGCGAACGGGGGTCTTCAAGAACAAACACATTATGGGCTTGTGACAAACCGGCATCACTTGGGCCCAATTCTATGCGTCAATCAGATTGACACCTCATCAAGGCCATTTACTTACATGCGGCACCAATGCATGGAAGATTTATGCAATTCAGATTGACTTTGGATTAATCTGCCAAATTTTTGGTCATGCAGTTGACCCTTGACGCCTATTAATCTGACTCAAAAGGTCCTCGCATCATTTTGGCGGAAATAGATGTTTTGGAGATTTTTTTTTTCCACTAGAAAATTACTACTCAACGGGCTCAATCGGGCAATCACTAAACAGCAACTCCAATAACTCCAACATTAGTAACCATCTTGATCACAATTAAATATAATGAAATGAGAATGTTTACATAGAGTGTAAACAATAATATTGAAGTAATCGATATTTTATTCTATTTTAAGCCCTGTTTGGCTGTCAGAAAACCAGCGAAAAAAATTTGTGAGTCTCACTCGATCAGTGTTTGAATGTTTTTCAAGTTTTTAACTCAAAATTCTGACACAATATTGTATCTGTAAAAAACTGAGTTAGAAGTGTGGAGTCCACAAATTTTTCCTTCTCAGTTTTCACAACAATCAAACCAAGTAGCGTACTGAAAAAGCTTAAGAGGCTCATGTCAGAGCCATAAAAACTGTGTTTTCGCTCACTTTCAGAGCAAACAAATAAGATCATGATATTGTCGGATGGCAATCTAACAACTGCCAAACTTTTCCCTCTCAATTTGCTACTTATATTGTTGAATATCAATCTAACAACCGTCAAAACTTGAAAACGAAGACATGACTCATGACGAGGTTGATTAGATGGAAGGCAAATAAGACCAAGATGCATGCTAAAACCAATACACCGGAAGCGATGATAGAAATAAGTGCTAATATTCCTTGCAGATGCCATGTTCACACTTGATTTAGCAAGGAAGATTCCTCGTGCAACCGCTTTCAGACTATGTCAACCTCATCTTGGTGACTGCATAGCTAATTTTCTGTGGGTCTACAATTTGTTTTCAGCATTTGAGAACTTAAGGAAGTCTCTATTTGGCGAAATTTAGTTTCCTACGGAGCTGAACAAGTCTCTCTCTCTTTCTCTCTCTCAAAAAGAGAGAGATTGAATTTCATTCTATGGTATGCATTGTTATTAGCGAAGATTTTGAAAAGTAAAAATCCTACAGATGTGTTGTTGGAATTGAAGTATATAAAGGTGAATCTTCGAGTTGAATTATGGCAAGATCCGTTGATGGAATCAACCGGATGATGGTTGGAGTGTGTTCTCCTTCCATTTGTGATGAACGTGGTATATTCACATGTTCAATTCCGACTTCGAATGAATGAGATATTCAAGTCCAAAGATTGCCTAATTCAAAGCCAAAACGGGACTAAAGGTAGCTTAAAGCATTTAGTCCCACATTGGCCGTGGGATGGAAGTTTGTGGTGTATATATAGAGAAAATTGAGAACAAAGGGCGTGCCTTTGGGTACTTGGATTTTTCGCGCTCGAAAAGGAGGGAACTATGCACGTATGTGCGCGCGCGCGCCCGCCGCTGGCGGCGGCGGCCGGCCGGCCGGCGGCGGCGGCGGCGGCCGGCCGGCACCGGTGCCAGGCTCGGGCTCGGGTCCGGGTTTGGGTTTGGGTTTGAGTGAGTTCGGGTTCCCTACCTGGCCTGGTTCTTTTTGAATTGGGTCTCAAGGTATGATCCGAACCAGATCCACTTCCAAACCAGACCGGACCCGATCCACCAACAGGTTGCGAACCTGTTGGACTGCCCGCTCCGCTGTCAGGATCTGAACCGATCCGCCAACGGTCGCGAACCAGTTGGACAGCCAACGGGTGCGAACCAGTTGGCAGACCAAAGGTTGCGAACCAGTTGGCAGACCAAAGGTTGCAGCCTGCCAAAGGTTGCGAACCAGTTGGCAGGCCAAAGGTTGCGAACCAGTTGGCAGGCCAAAGGTTGCGAACCAGTTGGCAGGCCAAAGGGTGCGAACCAGTTGGCAGACCAAAGGGTGCGAACTTTGGTTGGGTTCAGACCTGAAGGCCCCTTTTGGAATGCTATATAAAGCATTCCAAGTTCTCATTTTAACATACACACAAAATCTGAGATTTCTCTCTCTCTCTCTCTAAAAGTTCTGACTTCGGTTCTGAACTGGGCTCCAGCGAAGTGGGAATCCACGACTTCCAGAGCGACTTCCAACGAAGTGGGAATCCGCGACTTCCAAGTGAAGTGGGAATCCAAAGCGACTTCCTAAAGGAGATTCTGTCAAAATTCTTCAACCTTCCTACGTCCTCAACAGTGGGTGTTCCTCCAAAAGAGTAAGACAAATATTCATTTGAAATTTGTCGTTATACCGCTGTTTTGCTAATCCTGTGTAGGTACTGGTTGACTACGGTTCGACCGTATGGTAATTTGGTAGTGCTATCCAAATACCGTGAAGAAGTGTTGTATCTTGGGAGACCAGCGTCCATTATCCCGTTAGCACCGGTGCGGGGGACGTAATTGTCTTAAGGAGATTCGTTGTAAGTGTACCTCACTTCAAATACTGTATAAGGGACTAAGTCCTTTATACAGGGGATATACTTTACAGTATATCGAGATTGACTTAGATTTAGTCTAAGTGTTACTGTATAAGTGGATTAAGTCCTTTATATAGGGGATATACTTTACAGTATATCGAGACTGACTTGGATTCAGTCTAATTGGTGCTTAAACCAAGGAAGGAAATTGAAAGGTGGTTCTTAAATTAAGGAACGTTCTATTGAACGGAAAACCTCCCACCTGATATTTGCCGACCTGGCCAATTAGATTGTTGATATCTCAGTGATCTTGATTAGTTGTCAGATTGATTCTTGTTAAGCAGGATACCCAACAATCTTAAGACAATTATTTATTGAAGTTTCTTACTTCAGTTCTGCTTGAACTTGCAGAAGATGTCTGAGACTAATCAAGATAGCTCAAGCAAGGCACCAAACATGCTACAAGCATTGATGCCTCCTCCACTTCCTAACCCGAAGCCGGAGAAGCCAGGAAAATTTGATGGCACAGAATTCAAGAGGTGGCAACAGAAGATGCTCTTCTACTTGACCACTCTTCATCTGGCCAGATTCCTGGAGGAAAATCCACCAGAGCCTGCAACTGATGCATGGACTCAATGTGACTTCCTTTGCCGAAATTATGTTTTAAATGGACTGGATGACTCTCTTTACAATGTCTACAGTCCTATCACAACGGCAAAGAAGTTATGGATCAGTCTTGATAAGAAGTACAAGACTGAGGATGCTGGTACCAAGAAGTTCGTCGTTGGACGATTTCTGGAGTACAAAATGGTGGACAGCAAGACTGTAATCAGTCAGGTGCAAGAGTTCCAACTTATCTTGCACGAGATAGAAGCTGAAGGTATGATCCTACCTGAAACTTTTCAGGTTGCTACTATCGTGGAGAAACTCCCACCTGCGTGGAGAGATTTCAAGAACTACCTTAAGCACAAGCGAAAGGAGTTAAAGTTGGAAGATCTCATTGTGAGGCTTCGTATTGAGGAGGACAACAGAAAGTCCGAGAAAAGGAGCAGTAAGAACTCCTACGAAGCAAAAGCCAATGTGATCGAAGACTCAAAGGAGAAAGCGTCTACTTCCAAAGGCTTAAAGCGGAAGAAGACTTCCCAGTGGTACAAAGGCAAGGTCCAAGAAGGCAAGAACATGCGCTTCAAGGGAACTTGCTACATCTGCAACAAAGAGGGGCATAAGGCGAATGAATGTCGCAGCCGTCTCAAACAAAACAAGAATCTTGTTGATTGTCTTTTTAAAGACAATGTTGCAGTGGTAGACAAAAAGTCTGTGTATCTGTACCCGAAGCTTATAAATAAAGAAAATTCTTCTGTTTATTTGCTTGAGTCTCCTAATTTGTGGCATGCTAGATTAGGGCATGTAAATTACAAGTCTTTAAAGAACTTGTCTAATCTGGGATATATTCCTAAACTCAACTTGGAAGAAATTCGCAAGTGTGAGGTTTGTGTTGAGGCCAAGTTGGCTAAAAATTCATTTCACTCAATAGATCGAAATACAGAACCTTTAGGGTTAATTCACAGCGATCTATGTGACTTGAAGTTTATGCCAACTAGAGGCGGTAAAAAGTATTTCATTACTTTTATCGATGACTGTACAAGATACTGTTATGTGTATCTTTTGAACAGTAAGGATGAGGCAATAAATATGTTTACAACATATAAAGTCGAAGTTGAGAATCAACTCAACAAGAAAATCAAGATTCTAAAATCCGATAGAGGCGGAGAATATGAATCAAATGATTTTAGTGAGTTATGTGCTAGTTTTGGTATAATACATCAAACTACAGCACCATACACTCCTCAGCAGAATGGAATTGCTGAACGGAAGAACAGAACTTTGAAGGAGATGGTTAACTCCATGCTCGTAAGTTCTGGAGCTCCGCAGAACTTGTGGGGGGAAGCTCTATTAACTGCAAATCATATTCTAAATAGAGTACCCCACAAGAAACTTGGTCTTATACCATTCGAGTTATGGCATGGAAGGACACCTTCCTACCATTACCTCAAAATGTGGGGGTGCCTTGCAAAGGTGCTGGCACCATTACCCAAAAAGACTAAGTTGGGAGCAAAAACTATAGACTGCATATTCATAGGCTATACCTTGAATAGTAGTGCCTATAGGTTTCTGGTTCATAAATCAGAAATACCAGATATTCATGTAACATGATTATCGAATCTCGAGATGCTGTGTTTTTTGAAGATATCTTTCCGTACAAACGGGAAGCAGATAAGACTTCTGGGAAAAGAACACACGAGATGGCGTTCAGGGACGAAAGCCCCGAGGAACGAAATGTAAATGCGGAAATTGAACCAAGAAGAAGTCAGAGATCTAGAATCTCAAAATCTTTTGGTCCAGATTTCATAGCATACGCTATTGAGAGCGAGCCTCAAACATTTAAAGAGGCTATGTCAAACCCAGAAGCACAAATGTGGAAAGAAGCTATAAATAGCGAAATAGAATCCATACTAAGTAATCATACTTGGGAATTGGTAAACTTGCCTCCTGGAAGTAAACCAATTGGGTGTAAGTGGATTTTCAAACGAAAATTAAAACCCGATGGATCTATCGATAAGTACAAGGCTAGATTAGTAGCCAAGGGTTATCGACAAATAGAAGGACTTGACTACTTCGATACTTATTCACCAGTAACAAGAATAACGTCCATACGGATGTTGATTGCGATTGCAGTATTGCACAACTTAGATATCCATCAAATGGATGTCAAGACTGCATTCTTAAATGGTGAATTAAGTGAAGAGATATATATGGAGCAACCTGAAGGATTTAAAGTCAAGGGCCAAGAACACAAGGTGTGTAAATTGGTAAAATCCTTATACGGTTTAAAACAGGCTCCAAAACAATGGCATGAGAAATTTGATAGTGTCATGATCAAAGATGGATTCACTATCAATGAATGCGATAAGTGTGTTTACACGAAAACAGTTGGAGATGCATGTATCATTGTCTGTCTTTATGTAGACGACATGTTAATACTTGGGACTAATATTGAGATTATTAAGTCCACTAAAAGAATGTTATCCAACAGTTTTGATATGAAGGATCTGGGGGTTGCTGATGTAATTTTAGGCATTAAAATTACTAGAACACCAGATGGAATCAGTCTATCTCAATCTCACTACGTGGATAAGATGATAGAAAGATTCAAGGATCATGGGATAAAAGAGAATACAAATCCTTTTCTCCCACACGTCCACCTTCATAAGAATACAGGAACTGGGATACGCCAGTTGGAGTATTCTCAGATTATCGGAAGTCTAATGTATTTAATGAATTGCACTAGACCCGATATTGCTTACGCTGTAAGCAAGTTGAGTAGATATACTAGTAATCTTAGTGATCTACATTGGACCGCTCTACTACGAGTATTGGGTTACGTATCACATACCAAGGAATATGCCTTGAGATATGGAAAGTATCCTCCTGTACTGGAAGGATACAGTGATGCTAATTGGATTGCAGATTCTGAGGAATCAAAATCAACTAGCGGATACGTATTTACTCTAGCAGGAGCAGCGGTATCATGGAAATCTTCTAAGCAAACATGTATTGCCCGTTCCACTATGGAATCGGAATTCATAGCCTTAGATAAGGCTGGAGAAGAAGCAGAATGGCTTCGACAATTCTTAGAAGATATACCGTTGTGGCAAAAGCCAGTGCCCGCTATATGTATACACTGCGACAATCAAGCAGCTATATCTAGGGCACAAAATGTGATATACAACGGTAAGTCTAGACATATTCGTCGTAGACATAATACCGTGAAGCAGTTGCTCTCAAATGGAATTATCTCTATTGACTTTGTATCGTCAAAGGATAATTTAGCGGATCCGCTTACTAAAGGTTTAAGTGGAGAGCGTATAAACTGCGCATCGAGGGGAATGGGTCTAAAAGCCTAACCTTACCGAGTCAGCTTAATGGAAACCTCACTTAGCGACTGGAGATCCCACGGACTAAGTTCAAGAGGAAAAACTAGTTATGATTGACTCAGCAAGTAAGCACTTGGGAGCTTGACTCCAATCCATTCCTAAGGTGCACATAAGTGCTTTTCTACAAGTGGATTAAGGATAAGCTTAACGCTTTTAATGATGCCTATATCTTGTTACTATACAAGTGGAGTAGAGTAGACTACTCTTCATAGGTCCATCACCTATGTGAGTATAGAGTTGGGTCGGCTCTTTGGGAATCTCTATGGAGGCTGTTATTCCCTAAAGATACTCTCTGAAACCAAGAATGTCCAGGGCCAAAACGGACACAACAGAGAACCAAAGTTGATTTGGAAAGTCACTGTGTGAAGCTTGTTGACTTGGCTTACACTAACGGCTAACAGTTCAAGACCTAGTTCACTGATTAGCCAGTAAGTCCGATAAAGCTTTCGCTATGGAAGGTTCAAGACCTAGTTCACCTATCCTTATGCAGTTTCTTTTCTCAAGTACCTTTCACAATAGAGTCAGTCTCTTTGTGTGTCATTCCTTGAATCTCTCATTCATTGTGGGGGATTGTTGGAATTGAAGAATATAAAGGTGAATCTTCGAGTTGAATTATG
The DNA here is from genome assembly GCA_038442645.1 of Agave tequilana. Lineage (NCBI taxonomy): Eukaryota > Viridiplantae > Streptophyta > Magnoliopsida > Asparagales > Asparagaceae > Agave > Agave tequilana. Next base: position 142,204 of record JAVJIF010002652.1, read on the forward strand.
GCAAGATCCGTTGATGGAATCAACCGGATGATGGTTGGAGTGTGTTCTCCTTCCATTTGTGATGAACGTGGTATATTCACATGTTCAATTCCGACTTCGAATGAATGAGATATTCAAGTCCAAAGATTGCCTAATTCAAAGCCAAAACGGGACTAAAGGTAGCTTAAAGCATTTAGTCCCACATTGGCCGTGGGATGGAAGTTTGTGGTGTATATATAGAGAAAATTGAGAACAAAGGGCGTGCCCTTTGGGTACTTGGAGTTTTCGCGCGCGAAAAGGAGGGAACTATGCACGTATGTGCGCGCGCGCGCGCCGCCGCTGGCGGCGGCGGCTGGCCGGCCGGCGGCGGCGGCGGCGGCCGGCCGGCACCGGTGCCGGTGCCGGGCTCGGGCTCGGGTCCGGGTTTGGGTTTGGGTTTGAGTGAGTTCGGGTTCCCTACCTGGCCTGGTTCTTTTTGAATTGGGTCTCAAGGTATGATCCGAACCAGATCCACTTCCAAACCAGACCGGACCCGATCCACCAACAGGTTGCGAACCTGTTGGACTGCCCGCTCCGCTGTCAGGATCTGAACCGATCCGCCAACGGTCGCGAACCAGTTGGACAGCCAACGGGTGCGAACCAGTTGGCAGACCAAAGGTTGCGAACCAGTTGGCAGACCAAAGGTTGCAGCCTGCCAAAGGTTGCGAACCAGTTGGCAGGCCAAAGGTTGAGAACCAGTTGGCAGGCCGAAGGGTGCGAACCAGTTGGCAGACCAAAGGGTGCGAACCAGTTGGCAGACCAAAGGGTGCAGCCTTTGTTGGGTTCAGACCTGAAGGCCCCTTTTGGAATGCTATATAAAGCATTCCAAGTTCTCATTTTAACATACACACAAAATCTGAGATTTCTCTCTCTCTCTCTAAAAGTTCTGACTTCGGTTCTGAACTGGGCTCCAGCGAAGTGGGAATCCACGACTTCCAGAGCGACTTCCAACGAAGTGGGAATCCGCGACTTCCAAGTGAAGTGGGAATCCAAAGCGACTTCCTAAAGGAGATTCTGTCAAAATTCTTCAACCTTCCTACGTCCTCAACAGTGGGTGTTCCTCCAAAAGAGTAAGACAAATATTCATTTGAAATTTGTCGTTATACCGCTGTTTTGCTAATCCTGTGTAGGTACTGGTTGACTACGGTTCGACCGTACGGTAATTTGGTAGTGCTATCCAAATACCGTGAAGAAGTGTTGTATCTTGGGAGACCAGCGTCCATTATCCCGTTAGCACCGGTGCGGGGGACGTAATTGTCTTAAGGAGATTCGCTGTAAGCGTACCTCACTTCAAATACTGTATAAGGGGACTAAGTCCTTTATACAGGGGATATACTTTACAGTATATCGAGATTGACTTAGATTTAGTCTAAGTGTTACTGTATAAGTGGATTAAGTCCTTTATACAGGGGATATACTTTACAGTATATCGAGACTGACTTGGATTCAGTCTAATTGGTGCTTAAACCAAGGAAGGAAATTGAAAGGTGGTTCTTAAATTAAGGAACGTTCTATTGAACGGAAAACCTCCCACCTGATATTTGCCGACCTGGCCAATTAGATTGTTGATATCTCAGTGATCTTGATTAGTTGTCAGATTGATTCTTGTTAAGCAGGATACCCAACATGTGTTAATTAAGTCAATAACAATTAGCAAATTGAAGTTGTGTTCCACTTCACTCGGCCTTAAAGAGATGGAAGGACCGAGCCACAGCGAGAGGGTAAGATCATAACATTCACTTTTGTTCGAGAGAGTGAAGTTTAGTGTGGCTTCGGTTATCTCCAAGCGGGAGATTGTTAGGAATGGAGATTCTCTTTAGCAGCCCGGATGCGCGTTATAAATACAACGCTTGAGTGTGGCGAAAACGAAAATCGCACTTTTAGTTGGGCATTTCCTCTATTGTTGCAGCAGCACCCTATAAATATAACGCTATGTATTCTCTTAGTGTTGGAGATTCCTATTTGCCGTCATATTTTCAGAAAGAGAAAATATTGTAAATTTTTCTTCTCAAATATAGTAAATCGATGTGAATTAGGAGGACATAGACAAGTTGTCGAACATCAATAAGTTTTATTTATTTTTTAATTTCTGCTTCTATCCATTTCTCTTGTGCTTTTGTTCCTCGTATATTCTCATATTCTTTACGATCTCAGCATACACAAAAACTCATTACAACTCATGAAATTCGTCACAAAGAATTGGAAGAAGATTTAAATTCATCTCATTTATTAATTCAAAGAGTACAAGCAAATACCCATTACAACCTTTTTAGTATAAAACCCTAAATCACACCAAATACAAAAGCAAACCAAATGGGCTGTTTGTTTCGTTATAAAAGTTGTAAAAGTCCGTAATTCGTAAATGACTTACAACACAATTACAACTATGGCGTATGTTTGGATCGTAATTCGTAAAAGACTTACGCAACTCAACTACCACTCACTTGCAACCCAATTACCACTCACTTGCAGCCCACTTACAGTTAGTTTTGTCATCATGTAAATTTGTATTATTTTTTTATGTTAATATTATTTTTTTTATATTTAGCATTTTTAGTATTTATTTACAATATTAAAACTTTTTAAATCACCAAATAGTTAATTTTGTAGTCAACTTTTCCACTTACACATCACGACAACCAAACACTGTAAAGCACAATACATTTTCCCACTTACAACTTTACATTTTCCCACTCACAACTTTATGTTACCGACCAAACACCGTAAAACTTACATGCATGTAACTCATTTACAGCTGCAAAAGACTTTACCAATTACGACTTACGTATTACGGCCAATTACGACAACCAAAAAGATCTAAAGCAAAGTTGTCATCATACCCCCTTCAAGTTTTCATATTTTCCCTGTAAAGCTTCAACCTTTTGTAACAACTCGGTGATAATTGCCCAATGCTTCTTTACCGCGACCTCCATCTTTGTATTGCTGACGGATCCACTGTCTTCATTGGGAGGAAGGAAACGACATGAAAATCCCACAGCCGTGCTTTACGCCAATTTTGGACATCTGCAAAACTGACAACTTGAGTTCTTCTGTGTTGTTGATTTCGCAATCGCTGTAGTCGTATCTTACAACTTGTGATGAGCTCGCTGAAGAGACCAACTGGAGAGATGTAAGGATCGACAGAGATCGAGAGAGAGAGAGAGAGAGAGAGAGGGGGGGGGGGGTCCATGTAGAAACCCTAACAAGATCGCGAGAAGGTGGGGGGATTTTTTTAAGTGATGGGGATGAGGTTTGGGAACTTTAAAGAGATGATGATCGGCAGGGCTGAGGGTATTTTTGTTATTAATTGGTCATAATTTGTTGTGGAATCACGTCATAAAAAACTCTACTGTTAAACTGACACATATGGGGCCTGTTTGTTTCGTTGCAAAACGTCGCAAGTCGTAAGTCGTAAAATGAGAATGGAAAAAGTGAACTGTAGCAGAGAAAATATATTGTGTTTTACGGTGTTTGGTTGATAAAGTGAAGTGTAAATGGAAAAGTATATTGTGTTTTACGGTGTTTGGTTGATAAAGTGAAAGTGTAAATGGTAAAGTATATTGTGTTTTACGGTGTTTGGTTGGTAATATAAAATTGTAAGTGGAAAAGTTGACCACAAAATTAACTGTAGCAGTGATTTAAATATTATAAATATTATTAAATTAAATCTACTATTGCAAATTAATTGTATTAATAAATTTGAGATAAAAATTAATAATCTTAATATTTTATTTATAACAATAATATTAATAAAATATTAGTATAAATAGTAAAATATTACTAAAATATTAACTAAATAAATAATATAAAATTTTAAGAAAATCTAAAGAACATTAATAAAATTTTAAGAATACTAATAAAATATAAATATTTAAAAATCTTACAAAAATAATAAAATATACTTATAATATTATAATATTAAAAATACTTGAAAATTATTATAATATAAATTTTATTATAATATAAAAAAAATCTTACAAAAAATAATAAAATATAGTTATAATATTAAAATACTTGAAAATTATTATAATATAAATTTTATTATAATATTATTGTAATATTATAGAAATATAAAATTAATAAAGTAAAATATAATTATAATTTAATAACAAATTATCATTATAGTATTATTATACTGAATTATTATTACAATATTAACATAATAAAATATTAATATAATAATAAAATACATTATGATATTAATAAAGTAATTTTTTATATTAAAAAATAATTAAATATATAATAATTTTATATTAAAGTATAATATTGTTATATTAATAAAATATTAACTCTAAATAAAATAATAAAAATGGAATAAGTATTAATAAAATAATAAAGTATTAAATAAAATAGTAAATAAAAATAGTAAATTAAATAGTAAAATATTAAATATTAAAACAATATTAAAAACAATAAAAAAATTAAAGATTAAAAAAATAAAATAATTAAATAAGAAATTGAACACTATTTAAAATATTAAATATTTAATAATATTAAATTATATATTGATTATCAAGTAACTGTTTTAAACTGTATGTGTACTACAAGTGAGAGTTACATGACCACAAAATTAACTGTAGCAACTGCAAGTGGAAAAATATGAGTGTAAAAGTGATATTTACATGACCACAATTTAACTGTAGCAACTGCAAATGAGAAAAGAAGAGTTGCATTTTGCAACTTGTTTTTCAGCGAAACAAACGACGGAAAATGGAAGAGAAGTTTTACGACTTGCGTTTTGCGACGTTTTGCGGCGAAACAAACACGCCCATGATAGTTTCTTGAAAAAAATAGTGCTAGTTAGTTGTCTTAAAATATATTTATATGATAGTTTCTTGAAAAACTTAAAAGTTTATGATAATTATGAAGGACTTGGGCCACCATCTACCCATCCAAAAGGCTAGCCTTTTAGGTGGAGTTGCCCAAATTCTTATGCGCCTTTTGCGTCAGTGGGGGTGGGCAGGCCCATTGCGCCTTTGAGCTATTGGGATTTACATCGTCGAATATCACCCACACGGGCATGGCTCTGATACCACTTGAAGAACTTGGGGCACCATCCCAAAAGACTAGATTTTTAGGTGGAGTTGCCTAAATCCTTATATTCTCAACACCATCCCTACGTCTAGCCGATGTGTGACTATTTGTTCGACCCAAATCCCAACAAATTATTGATAATTTAGCAAATTAGAAATTGTTCTTTGTATCAAGAGCAACATATCCGAGTAGGAAACCAAATAAGGATGTATCATGAGACAACCTTCTTGTTTTATTGATCAATCTGATGCATTGTATTCAGAAACACTTGAATAATTTCTCAAGAAAATATAGAGTTTCCAGAATGATAAAATTTCTAAGAGCTCCCCTTTTTTAGTTCAAACAACATTTGTATAGCAGATTATATTTTTCAAATTTAGTTTTTTCTCCGATTGCACTTGCATACATGTATCATTTGTTGGCGACCAAGAGCCCCTAAAGAAAGGATTTGATTCATGTGTATGAGTCACACTCATATATTATAAGAGGGTCAATCCTGTGTTGACACGTGAGATTAGCCCTCTTCTAATATTATATGAGGTCTAAAGACTTTAAAATTTTGTATCCTTAAAATCCGACATTATATCCATGTGACAACACAAGGTTGATCTTTTTATAATATGTGTATGTGATTCACATACATGAGCCAAATTCACAAAGAAATAGATATATATAAATATGATAAACTCTAACCTTATCATGACAAAAGGATGAATACTGTAAAGCTGAACAATTTTCTTAAAATGTGGGTGTCAGTCCTATTAAACACACAATTTTTTTTTGTTTTTTTGAGAAAAAAACTATAAAACACACCGTTCCACCGTGCATTTAAAAGAAATAATACAGAAAATATACTCCAATGGGAAAAAAAATTAAGTGGATTAAAGAATTTAGCTGCAAAAAGCTCAGAAAAAACTAAGATTTCAGTCCATAAAACGAGGGATAGTTCAACTAATATGTACCCTTTCGAAGCCTCATTGAAGCATCTCATGACGCGCTGTCGTGATAGCACGCTAAAAGCTACACACCCCCACATTGAAACCATAGATTCCAACCCCGAACCCCGTTCACACTCTCCCTCCTCAAAAATCCCATGAAGATCCCTTCCTCAACCCCGTTCACACCCAACCCCGCACCCAAGCCAGGAGGGCCCAGCCATTAAGGCGCCACGCCTGGCGGCAGCTGCCGCCCATCGAGCGACTCGTCGGCATGAAACTTCGTGGGCCCAACCTGTCACTCAGCGGGTGGTTTCCGTGGGTTCCCTGAAAAGTGGGGTGCGTGAAGGTGACGGTGCTGACTCGCTCTCCTGAACCGCATGCCACGTAGGACTCATGCCCGCCGTCTGACCTGGCGTTTTGGATGAGCTCTGACCTCTCCCCTACTAAAATTCCAATAAAGCCCTCCGTCTCTTCTCTATATAAAGCCTTCACCTCCCCAACCTCTAGCTCTTCTCTGCTCCAATTTCCATTTGCAACAACGAACAAAGCTAGAGAGAGATCAATTACATAGCGAGTAAAAGAGAGAGATGGGAAACTGTATCGATCGTCAACAAGCAGTGTCGTGGGTCGATGACTACGATGAAGATTGGGGCTCTGAGGAGTCCGTGAGCCCCGCCAGCGTTAATAACAAAAGCAAATACCCAAAGACGCCGTCAACGGAAGAGGAGGGAGTCTTTTCGACGGAAGTGAAGATCAAGATCACCAAGAAGCAGCTGGAGACGCTGCTGAAGCAGGTGGATGGGAAAGATCTGACCGTACAAGAGGTACTAGCAGATCTAATGGGCGGCGGCGGCACGCGTTTCGAAGAGGATGCTGGCAGACACTGGAGGCCCACGTTGCAGAGCATCCCTGAGGTGTCGGAGCAACAACAATGATGGTTGTGATAACAACGATGATAATTTTTTTTTTTCTTTTTTATTGTTCTTGACAAGATGGAGGAATCCTTGTACTCCCATTTCTCCAGGTATTAGATGATTAGCTTGTAGATTACTAGTTCTGGTTCATGAGAGGTAGAATTTGGAGAAATGGGCCTGGAGGGATTTTCTTGATTGTTATTTTGTCTTTTTCTTTTTGATTGTATACATATTATTTGACTCTCTCTCTCTCTCTCTCTCTCTCTCACATTTTGTGAGACCAAATCTAAACGCAGCAAAGTGGATAGTGGTTGGACCTAGCGGATCCAATAGTGGGTCTTCACCACTAAGTACACCAGCAAATAATATAAAAGCTTTGCATTCAAGGTGGTCAAATTACTAATAATACCAAAGTTTTGATCTTTTTTTTTTTGCCCCCTTTCTGGGCTTTAATTTATTAAACTTTTGTTAGTGGTGACCAATTCATTATACAAAAATTGCTGCTCACCACTCATTGCAGAATAACAAATTACACTTGACTTCTTCCACTCATTAATAAATAAAAGCAATAAAGTGTATTTAAAGTGTTGGAATCTTAAGAGAGAAAAAACTACTGAGGAAACCTCTTGGTGGCTGGCGCACTTGTGTAAAGTGCAAGGTTTGGGCACAAAAGTTCTATTTTTATTTATTTTTTTGTTGTTGTGGAAAATGTTGGTGGATGCTTGAACCAACACACAATTATCAAAAAGTAAAGCAACAGTTAAATAAAAGTTATATAGATTACATGAATAACTAAAGAGCTAGTTCCATCTCAAAAAGAAAACTACAGAGCTAGCTTCGTAAGTGCTTTCTTTTAGACTAAAGATTTTTTGCTTTTGTAAAAAATTAAAAAAAAAAAAATGGTGGAGTTTAGGTCTATTTCCATCAATATATGATGTTAAGGACATTATCTTCGTTACCATCACAATCTCAAATTATATCCAACCTTATGTCAAAAATAAAAATAGAAATAGCAACTTGATCGTCTATTTGCAAATTGGTGTGTCTGTTGGAAATTGATCATTCTCATCATCATAACAATTTGTAGTCATCATAATCATATCTAAGCTTTTTTCCTAGTAAGATCTTTACGTTATATGACGGGCGTGTTTGGATTCATGGAAGTGGGAGGTTAATGGGAAATGAGGAAACTTATTTCCCACTTTATTTGTTTATTTTGAACCGAAAATAAAAAATGAGAAGACTCTTTTTCTTTTTTTTTCTTTGCCATTTTGTAATACTATTTTCTCACTTTCAGAGTGCTACAGTTAATTTTGTGGTCATGTAAAACTTACTTGTAATAAGTGAAAGTTAACGCATTAAATTTTGATGTCGTGTAAATCTCACTTGCAGTCCAATTGCAGTCTAAAATTATTATTTTATAATTAATATTTAATTTAATATTATTTTATGATTAACTTTGTGGTCTAATTTCTCACTTACACTTTCATATTATTAACCAAATATTAAAAAATACAGTATATTTTTTCACTTCCACATTTTCCATCTTCACTTTCTACTTTCATTTTTTCCTCACACTTTCATCAAACCAAAAGCCCCCACATGACAATGTTTTCTATACAAAACAGAACTCGAAATGAAAAAATTAAGAAAAAAATCACATAAAAAAGAACTTGTTATAGAGACAGGCTTAATTCAATGGTAGAAACCCTACTTATTATCATGAAAAGAAATTATTCAAGGTTTCTCTAGACTCGAGAAAAGCTAGAAAAGTTGGTATATTGGTAAAAAGTCCTTGGAAACACTAATAGCATCCAATTTTAAGGCATAACTAACAACTCAAAAGACCAATGTTGAACAAATCAAATTTGCACATTTCATATTTTTCTTTTAAATGCCAACTATAAACAAAATGATGATTGAGCCAGCTATGGGGTTAGTTGACGTACATATAATTGAATTGCAAAGGGCATGTGTGTGGCATGAGATGGCCAACTGCCCTATAATTTCCCTCAGCCATTTAAAGAAGAACTCTGACCTCAGTTTTGCAAGCTAACCCACATCACATGGGCTCATGCCCATAGGACACCCTGTCCCAAAAATATCTTATGCAAGCAAACAGATAGATCGTAGGGTCTCATTGCTCATAAATAAAGGGTCACAGTTTGTCAATATTGTAACTAAATGCATCAACACAATCAACCACCTCTAATTTAATGAGAGAATTGGGCAGAGATTGATTGAATTGAATGCTAGCTAGCTGCTCTCACATGGCTTTGATGGAGATTGGAGAACATGCATGGGTTGAATATAGGCTGATTTAATTTGGTTTATTTTTTGCTAACTAGAGAGGAGAAGCTTTTGTTGGTACTTGTGTGTTGTTGTTGTTTATTTTTGTTTGTTGCTTTCTTGTACAAAAGGAAACGTGGTGATTGACTTCTCATTAAGATATTTCTAGCCAAGAAGAAAACACAAGAAATTAAGGAGAATCTTTTTCTTTTTTTTTTTTGGCCAAAACAAGCTACCCTAGTTTTTCTTTTTTCTAAATTTTTTTAAGAAAAAAAATGAAAATCTCTCAAAGTGCTCATCAATAACAGACGCTGAATCTTGTCACCAAAATGAAGGACTAATATAATGACTAGAATTTATATTTTAGCTAGTGTAAAAATATATACAGAAAACACACCAAACACTATGTTATTTGACGAAAATTGCAATTGGAGTGTAATGTCCCAAATAATCATTGCATAGGTGATGTATTATCAAAATATTTCAAACCAAAGGTAGCACAAGTAAAAGTTAATGAGATAATATAAAATATATTGTAAAACTCTGAAAAATATAACACTAAAATAGAGAATTTTAGAGACAGAGTAGAAGTAGGAATTCTTATTGATTTCTGAAGTGTGTACATTGAAATGAATCAGGAAGTGTCTATTTATAGGAAAACCTTGGGTTACTATGCAATCACTACTATTCAGTCACTATACACGCTTGCGTCATCGCTTGTATCAGCGCATAGTAAAATCATTAATGACGCATAGTAAAGATAGACAGCCATCGTTTCATAACAAAATATATTATTTTTGAAAAAACAAACATAGAACAAAAGAAAGAAATTTAGCTCACCCAATTTAAATTCCAAAAGCCCATTACTATTATTGTCTGACAGCTCATAATCATGGACAGTCCATACTCGTAGTGGGCCATAGTTGGGCTATGGGCTTTTAGGGCCATAGAATCATTTGTTTTTTATGTATGACCCATCCAGTGTAAATTTTAATTTTTAAAATAGTTTGCAATGATGTGTGAGCCCAAGGAAATTGGGGATTGTTTTTCTAACGCGAGCAATTAAAATGGCTGGAAGTAAATTGGTCGTTATTAGAAAAAGAATATGCAACTAGATCTCGAGTTTAATGGGAAATATTGAGGTTTGAATCTTCTCATTTGTTGTTACTTTAGTAAATGGTCTAATACAGTAATTTTAACTGCTCTCTATTTTTGTATGTGATTGAGATTCCTGACTCTCGTGAATTTACACTCGTGAGAAATCTAAATCAACTATAAACTTGAATTACTATTTTTTTTAAATATAAGCCGTAACGGCATTTTTAACTCCAGACTTCTTAACACAAAAGAGATTTTATCACTGTGTCAAGCCCAATGAGATTTGAGGGCTGCCTGAGGCCTGATCCATCCAATTCTGGCCTTTAGTGAAGCCCAAGCCACCAGTCCTGTCACATCCCCCACCTATCCCAATTCAGGCCCACAGGCCTCTGTGGTTGGTGTGCGTTGAGAGTTGAGAGCAGTGAGATGAGAGGGTGAGTGAGAGTGAGGTCATTAGTGCTTTCTACTGGAATCCTGCTGCTCTCTCTCTCTCTCTCTCAAATGAAACCAACCCCACACTTCAATTTCCCCTCAAATTATTGAATCCAATCAAAGATAGTGAGTGTTTGTCATCAACTATCACCAGTCGCAAACAACTTTTTAGACTAAAGATTTTCTATTTTCCAGATAAGATGGGCTACTATATAAATTTCACGTTGACAGAGAAATATGTAAGAATTTTTGATGGAGCAAAGCCAGAGACCATTGTCAAGAGAGAGATTAATATTCAGTCACACTGTAATTTTTTTGTCACTATAAATAAAAGGTTTTGTGTTTCTTTAAATCCATTCTGTATTCAACTGTACTTTAGAAAATTATTTGCTAACTTTTCATTGTAACTTAATATAAACTGCATTTTATAAAACTTGAAAGCCAACTAGCCATGTAGACTCTGAAAAGCATCTGTTTTCCAATTTATAGGACACTGTGGACCTGTTTGGTTGTGGCAGTTGAAGACATCTTCTAAATTTGCTGCAGCACAGGGGTGTACGTTGTGATGGTTTTCACCACAAATTTTTAAGAAACTGCATCACTTGAATTTTGCACTTGAAATAATGAGAAGCAACAGGGCAAAGCTTACTGCAGAAAGAGATCATCAATACTGCAGTGTGACAATTAATAATTGAATCCCACAATGACAGCTAAACTTCATCATAGAACTGTTGTCTTCGGCTCTCCGCGTGTCGGGTTTATTTGGGTGAGAATTTAAGTTCTTGGTGTTTTGTTTTTGTTTTTTATTTCAAATTAAATCTGACAATTCTTATCCCTTAATTATGTTTGTAAAGTGTCAGCTTATTCTGCCCCGACAAGATTTTGTAGAGGTAGTAAATGTCAGAGGTTTTACTATAAATTTGGGATAAGTTTGTTTGCTTAGAAAATAGCTGAAAAGCGGTGCTTTTTTCTAATTTTGGTTGGGTCCCATAAGCTTTTCCTTCTGTGTGCAATTTGTTTGCACAAAAAATAGATGGACTAAAATGTTGTGCCATGTTGGATTTTTAGGTATCAGATTTCCTCTCAATTTGAGAGAGAAAATGCTAGGAAATCAGATACACATATTAAAATATTTTTTTGAGCGGGGGTGCCGTTGAGTTAGGGTTACTCGCTTCTCCAATTTTCTTTCTCTTCACCGGCGCCGCTCTCATCTTTCTCTCGTCCTCTGTTCTCCTTCGGTTGAGCTTTGCCTCTCATCTCTTCCACCCCAAAGGTTACAATGTTCTCTCTCCCCCGTTCGCCCTCAACTAAGCCTCAAAGAATCTCTCCGAGGATGCAGTTGTCACAGTGACATCTAAATGTTTGTAACGCCTCGATCTCGCGGGTGCGGAGACGCTACTGCGACGTATATATGTAGGGCGGATATACCCTCATGTATATATGCTAAGCATCAGTACAGGCAAGTAACAGACTACGGAAGCACGTGGCATATATACATTCTAACATAAGGATTATAAAGTTATCACAGAGCGTGATATATTGGTACATGTACATTATATCACAACCAGGTATAAAAGTAAGAATTATAATTTGCACAGTGAAAAGGGTGCTCACGAGCTGAGAGGAAGTTCCCCGAGCTTGCATGAAGATTCAAGAATAGAAGGAGCTGGAAATAGTCAGCCAGAGCCAAGAGATAAGCTTGATCTTCGGTGGAAGGCTCCGCTTCAATCCAACATTCAGAACCTGAACATGCAAGTTCAGGGGAGTCAGAAACTCCCCAACAAATATTCAGGTGAATGTCAAGTGTCGTGCAGAGATAAGTGTATGTGTGTTGATATAATCAAACAGTAATAATCATCAAGAGCTGTATTGAGTGTACATGTATAGTAAGCATGCGATGGAGATATAAAATGAAAGTGATGAGGGCTGAATAAACCTGTCATTACTATTTTTTAATATTTATACTTATTACTCGTTCTACCCACATGTTTAGGTATGTGTAATAGCGTCCCAGTACACATACATCCACATATAAGTAAATCGAGACTGTTATTGAAAACCAATAGGGGTTTCAACGAACAGTATTTACAGTGGGTCCCATGCATGCCCGGGACCGCGGTCCAGGACGTTCCGTTGCTGGTGCTCGGAACCAGCCGCAAAGCGTACAGGATGGTCTTATAAGATGTCCTTATCAAGATGGTATCAGGAAGGAGGAAGCCAGCACTCCCCTCGGTCGCCTGAAGGCCCACAGGTCCGACCAGAAGTTTTAGTCACATAACATACCTAATACCATTGTAAACACGAATATATATTGATAGCCGTAAATTTCTCCCGACCCGATGCAAGTTGTCCCTTTTTATAATTTATTATGTAATTATTGATTTATGGATAAGGCAAGTGCAGGACATGATCAGAAATTTAGGAGTTCAAGAGTACAACAGTATTATAAATTGAAGTCACTGTATATAATACAGGATAGCAAGTACAGGATTCCCGTAAATGTGACAATCTTAAGCCAAATATCAATATGTCATAACGGGACAAGTATCAAGTAGTAGCATATCAAGTGCCATGAGACATATGACTGGGAAGTGATATTAGGAAAGTTACAAGTGACAGCATGATACATGCAAGTATGTCAGGAAAATAATACAATACTAGTTAACACGACGAAATAAGAAAATCCAAGGAAAAAGCGAGAACACTCGCCTAAATCTTCAGAAAACACCAAAAAATCCCAAGCTCCAAAATTTAGGTAACCAACGCGTCAACACATTCAATAACAAATATTATATTAAAAAGAGGAGGAGAGAGGATGAATCAGAAAAAAGGAGCATGAAGACGCAGGGGTCGCAGATGCGGGGGTCGCGTCGCGTGGGTGTCACAAACGCAGGGTCTGAGACCTGCGTTTAAGTCATAACACAGGAAGAACGCAGACGTGAGCACGTGCTCCGCGTCGCGTTAACACAAGAATGCGAAGATCGCGTTAAGGAAGTGCTTGGACGCGGGGGGTGAGCTCCGCGTCTAGCAATAAAACAGGAGAGAAAGAGAGAGACATGGAGATAAGAGAGGCACAGGGAAGGAGGGATGTTCTCTTGCTAATTAAATAGAGAAGAAAAAATGAAAGGAGGATAGAAGAAAGAAAAGGAGAAGAGAAAAAGGAAAGTAAAAAGAAAGGAAAGAAGGAAGGAAGGAAAGAGGGAAAGGGGGAGAGGACGACCGGCTGGCCCTGGCTGGCGGTCGCCGGCGGCGGCCGGAGAAGGCGGTCAAAACCTTAAAAAAACCCAAACCGAGGTGGTGCAAGTTTAGTTCAAATAGGAAAAATGTAGTTTTGCAAAAGGGGTTTCAAAGGGCGACGGATATGTTCGTTGGAAAAAGCACGACGAGGAGAAGAACTTGGTGTGATTGTTGGTAACCGAAGTAGTGTAGGTGGTGGTAAAAATGAAGGAGAAGAAAATGGTGTAAATGGGTTGTTTTGTGAAAGAAAGAAGAAGAAGATGGTGGTGTAGATGATATTGTGGTTGTTGTTGTTGGAATGAAGGAGGAGATGTAGGAGGGAATGTTGGTGGAAATGGTGGCGTGGGTGGCCGGCCAAAAGGGTAGCACGGTTGCTGCTTTTTTTGGGCTGCTGTTGGCTTTTGCTGGCTGGAAGAGGAAGAAGCAAAGAAAAGAATGAGAGAGAGAGAGAGAGAGAGAGAGAGAGAGAGGGAGGAGGTATATATATAAAGGAGTGATTTGATTATTACCAATTTGCCATTGGATACAAATGAGACTTGCGTCTCTTACAAAAAGGAGGGTCGCGTCTCTGCCAGACCAGCGTCTGGCCAATTTTTGAGCCAGACGCGGAGATCAAATCCGCGTCTCAGATGAAAACGCAAGAATCGCGTTGATAGAAACAACAAAAAGGCATGGTGACTAGATCAGAGTTGATTTTGAAGGACATAACATTAAATACGGAATAGAGAGAATCTCTGCATTAAATGTTGAATTCAGATTTGGTGAACCTCGCGTCTGGTAAGGAGAGAGAAAGAGAAAAGTAAAATATCAGGATAGAATTCCGATATGTGGGAAAAAATCGAAAACTTAAGAAAACCCGAAAAATGAAGTATCTCGAAAAAATTTTCAAAAATTTTCAAAAATAATAAATATTATTTTAAGATATTTGGTAAAATCAGTTTTTAGAAATTTAATCCCATTTTTAAAATAAAAACCCTGAAACCTACCACTGACACCGGGTTGACCGGATTTTGATAAATTCAGAAAATTCTCAGAAAAAGTATTTAGATAGAAAATGTGATTTTAAGAAGTTATGGGAAAGACGTTTTTTAGAAATTTAACTCTGTTTGAAAATTAAAAATCCGAGAATCAGTCAGCGGTACTGGTCGACACCGGTTTTGAAGATTTACAACTTAATTCAGAAAAATTTCAGAAAATCATGAAAATCTAGAATATTGAAAAATGATAATTGAAACTAAAATCAGTCAAATCTGAATACCAGAAAGGTCAAATCATGTCGTACTACTATATGAGTAAGAATTTAAATAATAGAAAATAAGGAAATACGTTCAAAAAATCAGGACACATAACTGTATACATATTCTGCGGATGGGGTATTACAATGTTTGTAATCTGCGGTGGGGACTTGTTTTCCTTTAGTGAGTCATGTTCTCTTAGATCCAACTAGTTCTCACATGGGGCTTTCCCCTTTGCATTTGCATCAATTTTATGTTTTAATTGTGCCCGAATTTATCAGATTAAAGGGGGAAATCATGGAATTTTTTGTAAAAAAGGCAATGATGGACAACTGCACCAATTTCTGCAGGTGTTGTTGTTTGTGGTTGTTGAGGCTTTCAGTGGGTGTTGATGCAATTATTTGGACTTTCAGTGAGTGTTGATGCTTCCAGTGCTGTGTTTTTTACACTGTGAGTGTTGCTCTATGTGTCTCTCTATTTGTAGGTCTTACTGCTTTTCAGTAGTGATTTCTGTGGCTACTCATCTCTTTCTTTCTCTCTTCCTCACTGTCATGCACTTTCTTCGCCAAACATTAATTAGTAGTGAATCTGTTATATGAAATTCTTGTGCCTATATGTGATTTCTGTGCCTATATATGAAAATTTTCCATTAATTTCAGTATAATATTGCATATGAATTATTGTATATACGATGAGCTGATGGATATTATTATATTTTTGATGAACTTATGAAATTGTTATATATTTGATGAATTGATATGAAATTGTTATGTATTTGATGAACTAATGAATATTATTATATATTTGATTTATGAAATTATTATATATTTGATGAATAAATTTATATTTCTATAAATTTCCTGAATTAATGGATATTGTTATATATTTCAATATTCGATAGATATCAACAATTACATATTTGATAAAATTATTATTATTAATTATTACATTTGTGGTACATTGATTCATATGAATTGTAATATGTGAACTATTATAAATTTAGAGATTGATGCATATATTAAACGTTTAACTTCTGAAATAAAATAAAAATGACTTCTTCGTGTATTATAAAACTTACATGAACTTGTTATATGAACCATGTTTAATAACTTGTTATATTAACTTGTAATAGCCAGTTATCATATGAACTTATTATATGAAATATCATTTTGTTTTTATATCTAATAAATAGATAGAACTTGAACTGGTATATAGTCACATTATATCAGTTTAATATTTGATATTTTAACTGCCTAAGTTGTTAGCTTTTTTAATGAGTGAACCATTAGACTGTTTTGAGTACCGTGGTTATGATCCAGACACCTAAACAAAAATGAATATGAATGCATGTAGACCCAACACTTGGTGGGATGAATTGTGTCTCCAAATCTATATTTTTACTAATGAGTTCCTTTGAGATATGATTTATAGAGCTTAATGCAAGTTATGTGTAGTGTGCAAGTGATATTCTTTTATAGCGTGTAAATGTGTGTTTTGTAAACTTGAATAAATCGTTGAAGTTGAACTAATTACTATGGGGTCGTACCTTATAGATGGTTGGTTAGGAAGAGCAAGTCGTGCAGGTGTATTATACTGCTGCATCAGCGGTTGTTATAATGTTAGTGATGTAGTTCCATATGCTAACAATGAATAAAGTACGAAAATCTAAGCCTTACTGTAATTGTATCTTACATATTATAGATGGAAGTTTAAGAAATATCTGGGGCTTTTAATTCTTGAAAGAATATATTCTAATACATCAATGTTTATTTTTACTTCATAAAAGTAACAATTGTGCTCTTTGGTTGCAGATACTTCTCTCTCTGGCCTACAAAGTTTGTCATCCTTGTCGTATGCTTTAAATATACCTTTGGTTGTTATTTTGGTGGCTTTTTTGGATTATTTTGCTGTTTGTTCCTGCTAATTTTACGTGTAATTCTCCTCTATTATTGACTGAGTAGTTTGTTGTGGTTTTCGAGTTGATTTTCTCTCTTTCCTTACTTCTTTACCTGACCATCTCTAATAGATTTTTAAGTATATTTTCCTTCTGTTGTTGCCTGAGGGATTTGTTGTAGGGTTTAGTGTCTGATGTGGCTGCTTTCTTGTTCTTTTGGTGGTTCTTCGTCCTGTTTTTCTAAGTATATTTCCCCTCTGTTCTTATTTGAGGGGTTTGTTGTTGGGTTTTGTATTGATTTTTAGGCTTTCTTTGCTTCTTTTGGTGCATGTTCCCTTTTTTTATTAGTATTCTCCTCTGATGTAATATGAGGGATTTGGTGTGGGTTTAAGTGTTGATTTTGTGGCTTTGTTTGGTAGAATTGATGGTACTTTGTGATAATTTCTGTGAAAAAATAGCCCTGTCATTTATATTGATTTGAAGGAAGAATTGATGACTATTTTGGATGAATTTTGTGGGAAAATGACATTGCTATTTATGCTGCTTTTGGTGGGAGAATTATCATATATTTGTGATGTTTTTTTTTTGGGGGAAAATAGGATGCCTATTATTGTTGTATTTTGTGAGAAAATGGTAGCTATTTGTGATGGAATATTATCTTCTGTATTGGAATGCTGTGATTTTTATAACATTAACTTACCAACGAGTAGTTGTTCCAACCAGCTGTCGCGCCTTTCAGGTATAGGCTGCTGCTTGATTTCAATGGGTAACTATATCATTCTCATTTGCTAGTGGTTTGATCTCTATTTTTCAATGTATAATATGCCAAGTATGCTTTTCAATACCTACTTTTTTTTTGGTTCCAAATAGAGTGATGATGAGGAAATTTCTGAAGCCAAATTCTTGTTGTACATATCAGGCCGATCAATTTTCATAAGAAAATCTGACACACATAAGATTTCCTTCGCCTATTTTTCAAGCCAAAGAGGCTCTTAAACACAATTTTCTTAGATATTCTAGCGGGAGCTTGATTATTAGTTATAATCAATATACACAATAAGAGAATTTAATAAGATATAAACTCTTTTTCCGAGCAAGATCTTTCATCAGGAAATTTTACAATTGAAGTTATTTCTATCTAATGAATTTAGATTTGATAGACCGTGCAACACACAGTCTACAAGCCAAATGATAACGCGCGATGCCATCCCATACATCTAAACATGTATCGCAGTCACAATTTACCCAGGACACAGAAGGATAGTAGCAGTGGCAGGACGTGACACCGCACGCTGCTATCAGATTTGATGGACCCTGTGCTGTACGGTTCACCAAATCCGAGCGCAAAATCATTTCCCCTCTTGTAGTTATCATTTGGACTTATCCTACAAATAAGGCAATGCTTATATGATTTCCGACATTTATATGCGATGATGGATAAGTCCATGATAGAGCATTTTCGGCCTCTTTCGTTTATCTTTTGACAAGAAAACAAAACAAAATCAAAAACAAAAACAAAAAACTAAAACACTAGAACAACACAAGCAAAATGACCTCACTTCTTACGTCATCTCGGGACAACTCACACGTGTCAACCCACAACCCTAATCATTGAAACTTAATACGGTCACAATTTCCAACTAATTGCCCCCTTACCCTAATTACTTGCTCAAATTCAAAATTCTAGAAAGAAATGACAACAAAACCCTACCATTTGCACAAACGCATCCGGCACCTCTCTCTATTGGCTCCCACCACCATGAAAATCTCAAAGAAACCCATCCCTTGATTCCCCTATAAATATATCAAACACTTCCTTTTTTTTTAGCCTCATAGAGAGAGAAGCCAAGACTCTGACTCTCTCTCTCTCTCTCTCACTCATTCACAGTAGTCATGGCTGCTGCTGGTGGTGATGGCAATGGCGGTGGGGCCCACGGGTCGAGCGGCCGCCTCGAGAGCATCCTCACTGACACGTCGGTGCCGCTGGTGCGGCGATACAAATCGGCGATCCGGGTGGAGATGAAGCTGCTGATGCATCTTGCGGGGCCAGCTGTGCTCGTTTACATGGTGAATTATGTCATGTCGATGTCGACGCAGATTTTTTCCGGGCATCTCGGCAATCTCGAGCTGGCCGCAGCCTCTCTCGGCAACACAGGGATCCAAGTCTTTGCCTA
The DNA here is from genome assembly GCA_038442645.1 of Agave tequilana. Taxonomy (NCBI): domain Eukaryota; kingdom Viridiplantae; phylum Streptophyta; class Magnoliopsida; order Asparagales; family Asparagaceae; genus Agave; species Agave tequilana. Next base: position 161,467 of record JAVJIF010002652.1, read on the forward strand.
TGGCCTCATGGTAATTTTCCTTTTCTTTTTTCTCTCATTATATTTATAGATGCCGGGATAAAAAATAAAAGAAAGAAATTGTATCAGCACTGTGAATTTTCTTATTACGTAATCGTAATATTTATTTATTCTTGTAATACCGTCATTAATGATATACATATTGATTTGATTTAACAATATCGAATTTTTTGTTTAATTTTTTTATTTAAGATGGGTGCTTATGTTAGATCATAAATTAGTACAAACTTTAAAAAATTTGGCAATTCAGTCATTTTTGTAAAGTTCTGCTGTCTATAGAAAAATAGGCAGCTTTTTCCTTTTTGGCAAATACAAAAAAAAAAAAGGCAACATAAATTGAAACCACAAGGTCACTCTTATGCAAAATGCAATTTCATAGGTCTAAAATTGCTATAACCGTTTTTCTCAAAAAAATAAATAATTTGCTAAAACCCCAATTCGTGGGCCTTGTGTAGGGTGTCTACGGGTCGGGTTTGGGTCGGATCCATGCCATATCTGAACCCGAACCCGATAAGGAATTCAGGTTCGGACTCGGGTTCGGTTGGAATCTCTTTTTTCTTATTGGGTTCGGGTCGGATTCAGATTTTAAATATGTGTATCTAAGTTTCAGTGAGAGCTATTTTTTAAAATGTATTTCAATTTTATTAGATGCAAAATGAAAATTTATATATTTTGTTTTTATAATAATATCATCAAGTTCTAATTTTTATAATTTTATTAATTTAAATATAGTGAAATATATGATAATAAGCACCATTTTATAACATTTACTCTCTTTTCGGATTTGTTATCGAGTTTCAGGTTTGAAATAGTCATACCCAAATCTGACCCAATAAGAATTTCAAATTTAACTTTTAAATTCAAACCTGACCTATTTATAAAAAATCAGATCGAGTTATCAAATTTTCGGATACCATGTGCAGTCTTAGCCTTGTGAGTTGTGGCTCACAATTGGCAAATTATCCCTTGCCGCTTAACCTAATAATAAATTTAAACTTTTTTGTTGGGTCAATTTTTAACAGCTGGGGATGGGCAGCGCGGTAGAGACTCTGTGCGGGCAGGCGTACGGTGCCCACAAGTACGAGATGCTGGGGTCTACCTACAGCGGTCAACGGTCCTCCTCATGGCAACGGGGGTCCCACTCGCCGTAATATACGCCTTCTCTCGACCCATCCTCGTACTCCTCGGCGAGTCCGAAGACATCGCCAAATACGCCTCCGTATTCGTATACGGTCTCATCCCCCAGATCTTCGCCTACGCCGCCAACTTCCCCATACAGAAATTCCTACAGGCACAGAGTATTGTTGCACCCAGCGCTTACATCTCGATGGCCACTGTTGGGGTCCACCTCTTGCTGAGCTGGCTTGCGGTGTATAAGCTGGGATGGGCTTCTGGGCGCGTCTTTGGTGCTGAGCTTGTCTTGGTGGATTGTTGTCGTGGCCCAGTTTGTGTACATCGTGACGAGCCGGCGGTGCCGGTTCACCTGGACCGGGTTTAGCATGCAGGCCTTTACTGGGCTGCCGGAGTTTCTGAAGCTGTCGACGGCCTCGGCGGTGATGTTGTGCTTGGAGACTTGGTATTTTCAGATACTGGTGCTGATTGCTGGGTTGCTCAAGAACCCGGAGCTCGCGCTTGATTCGCTTTCGGTTTGGTAAGAATTTCTGGTTCGGTTCGGTTCGGTTCAGTTGGATTAGAGTTAGTTTGAAATAGACCAAAGGATTTTTGTAAAAATAATTACAACTTTAGTTTTGAAATGGTTTTTTCCAAACACTTTAATTGTTTTTGAGGCAGCAAACCCTTCAATTATTAAGAACACGTGATTATGGGTAAACTTTAATCAGACTGATAGTTTGTCTGAGAATGGAGGGAAGCCGACTTGCTGTCAATAAAGCATTACAATTGTTTTTTCTCAATTTAAAAAAAAGAGATGAAGTATAACCACGTGTTCCATTAAACAGAAGAAAAATGAAACATTCAGATATAAAAGTTGGGAGGAAAAAGCATTACAATATCGACAGTTCATTGATGACTTTGTTGATTATTAAAACATGTCAAATTTGAGTTCTCTTGCATGACATACATGGTACCAAAGTGTGACATCAAGAAATGTTACAAGAATGTGTACTATTTTTTGCATTGTTTGTGGTTGCAGCATGACAATCTCAGGTTGGGTGTTCATGATTTCTGTCGGTTCAATGCTGCTGCCAGGTTAGCCTCCTTTCCACTGTCCTTGTGGTCTCAAAGGCCAGGTTGCCCTGTGGGTACCTGTATATGTAACACAAAACTTCATGATTATATGAAGACTAGTACCTGTAAAATGTTCTGAATGCAAAGTTTATTCAAACTGATTACAGTGTTCGAGTGAGCAATGAATTAGGCGCCGGCAATCCCAAGTCAGCAGCATTCTCGGTGGTCGTGGTGACAGTGTTGTCGTTCATAATATCGGTGATACTAGCAATCATCATCCTTTGCCTCCGCGACTACATCAGTTATATCTTCACCGAGGGGAGAGAGTGGCGCAAGCCGTCTCTGATCTTTCTCCATTGCTCGCGATCACCCTTGTCCTCAACGGCATCCAACCCGTCCTATCTGGTGAGGATCTCCAATCACCCCATGCAACAGTGCTTGTTTGAACATTAGATCATATTGAACGGTGAGAATCATTCATTCTAAGTGACATGACATGGGTATTGATTTCTACATTCATTTTCATCCAGTAGACAGATTAAACATAAATAGAGCACATACCTTACAGCAATGGATGTCTAATCCCGAGTGAAATCAGAGAACATGTATACCTTGCACATGTCTCAGTTAGCACACAAGTTCTGACATGACCTACTTGGTTGTAGTTTTTTCAAAAAAAAAAAAAAAATCAAACCACAATGAAATCAAACTTGTCTACGAGTGATCAATTATTCAGCAGATATCTTGTCTAGATTCTCCTGTATTTTCACTCTCCCACAAGCACAACAATAATTGATCATAATCAATAGATTTTATCAAGGGGACCCATGACATGTGAGAAATGAACAGATTACTTCTACCTTCACCTAAAAGGGAGTCACTTTCATCATAGTAGAAAGGAAAAAACAGAGAGTGGTGGAAGAAATCAACATCTACTTTGTTTCGTATCTTTGTTTTGTAGCTAAAAAGTACCAATCAAACTCGTTTCTCTCTCTCATTTGCAGGTGTGGCTGTTGGCTGTGGTTGGCAAGCCTTCGTGGCCTATGTCAATGTTGGCTGCTACTATATTGTTGGCATCCCATTAGGTGTTCTTCTTGGTTTCACTTTTGATTTGGGAGCAAAGGTAAAATTTTGGACCTGAACTTGCAGTTGAAACTTTCATTACTTGCAAGCACTTGGTCATAACATTTGGATTGAATCTGTGAACGCAGTAGATTAGCGAAAATTTGTGCATAATCATTATCTAAAACATGATCCATGGACTAAGACTGTTCTGTGAATCATTAACAGGGAATATGGAGTGGCATGATTGGAGGCACCTTCATGCAGACACTGATTCTCATCTGGGTCACATTCCGAACCGACTGGGATAAAGAGGTAATGTCGTTCTCCTCTACCTTTTCTTCGTCGTTCAAAAATTTTTCAACCGTTCATTATTATTTTTTTATTTTTTATTTTGTTTGAGATGAAAGCGAGGCCAATGATGGTCTAGTTCGAATAAAATTAAAAAAAGGGACAAAAATACAAGGGAGGGAAGGAAAATAAGGCCCCCTCATTGCAGGGAAAAAAAGAAAATGGGTTCAGTTCATGTGTGTGAGCCACACACACATACAATAAGAGAGCCAATCGCGCGTTGACATGTGGATTAGAACTCTTATAATCTCTTATAATATGTGTGTGAGGCCCACACACACAATATATTATAAGAGGATCAACACACGTGTCAACGCGTGATTGGCCCTCTTATTATATGTGTGTGTGGCTCGCACACATGAACCGAATTCAAAGAAAATACAGTGAATGTCAAAACAAAAATGACAAAATTAGGAGAAAAAAAGGGAAAGAAAGCAACAAAATTAAATAAAGGAGGCTTTCCAGAGCACAGCGGAATAAAGAGACTGCTGTGAGACTTTTGCTACAGACTGGCTTTTAAGAGTAAAGATCCTTAGGTTCATGTCAGATGGGCTAGACAACTGCTTGAACACATATATCACAGGCACCAGGGATATTGGCAGATCGCCAGGCCTCTCACAAATAGCGAAGAGATGCAGGCCAAGATGTGAGAGCCAAATGGGAGACAAACAGAGCCCATACACACACACACCTGGCATAGTCACATGAGAGGAAAATGTGATCACGAGTCTCAGAATGATAACCACAGAGAGGACAAGGCGACAACGGTCTGATGTGGCGTCTATGCAAGTAGGACTCAGTACGCAATATGTCCCTAGTGCAAGCCAGGATGTGATCTTAACTTTGAGTAGCGATGCCTCTTTCCAAATGGTCTTGGCCGCTTATATCATGATGTTGTGGGGGAATCAGAAGATTGTATTGAGAGCGGACAATGAAAGTAGAAGATGAGCCCACCTTCCAAACCACCTGATCCAGATCATCCCATAATGTGTGTCGTCGGAGGATATTAACCATCTCAGCTAGCACTTGGAGTCTTATAGAGGAGAGGGGATGACGGAAGGTGAGAGCCCAATTGTTGTCTTGAATCTGCAAACTAACCCAGGCTTCTTTGTCTGACGCCATCTCAAAGAGGCTGGGGAAAGACTTAGGCTAGGGGAACCTCTCCAATCCATCTATCTGTCCAAAATCTCACCTTGTTACCAAGACCACATTTTAGTCTGAGTCCGAGTTTAAAAGCATTAGCTGTATGTAGTACCCCACACCAAAAAGGGGATATACGCCCGGGAAGCTTATCCAATTGATCTAATGGTCTTAGACGATGATGATAGATGTAATGAAGCACTTGGACTCATGGAGCTTTGTGATCAGTCAGATATTTCCGCCACCATTTGGATAACTGAGAAGTGTTGAAGTCTCGTAGCCGGCGAATCTCAAGTCCACCCAAACAACGCAGAGTACAGAGAACCTCCCAACTAACTAAACAATGACCTCCAATGAGATTATTATCCCCTTTTCAGAAGAAAGCACGTCTCAAGTGAAACATTGATCATATGTGATCAATAACTCACTGTGGAAGGAAAAAGAAAGACATAAAATAGAGTGGAAGGCTGGTAAGCATTGTAACAAATCGGTGCTCTAATACCAATTGTTACTTTCAGGACCGACGTTTGCGGAACTTGGTATTATGATCAATACTTACAAAAGAAAACTATTGTAAAACAAACTAACAATACTTAGATAAAAAAACAATAAGAAATAACACGAGGATTTAACGTGATTCGGCCCAAACTTAGCCTACATCTATGGGGAGAGAACTTGAGAGAACTTTATTAATAACTAGATACAACGAGATCTAACCTTCCTCTTGATGAAATAAGAGTATTTACCTTCCTACTTAATTAGACCAAGATTATAAGAGTATTACCTTATCTCTATGCACATTCACATTTCTCTTCTTTCTTGGTTTCCTTCTAATCTCCTTTGTGTTCTCCACCTTTTTCCTTACCGAGATTAGATTACAATTTTGCTTGAGATCAAAGCTGGGTTACGGAATTTATTTATAAGATTTTATAAAACAACTCTTATTTGAATTATGAGATGATCTTGACTATTGGATACTTGAAGAATCTTGATTAATCCTATTAGGAATTGGTCTCCTTGATTTAGAAGAATTCTTAACCCTTTAATTTTTAGAAACAAACCTTTCATTGAATAGAAACTGAGTCATATTCGTACTCCATCAGAAAAAAAAATCGGCGCTTAAAAAGAAAACTGATTCTGCTTTAGAAAACGTTATGTATAGAAGGCTAGTTAATTAGTCCCTCCAATTAGTCGACTAATAGATTTATTAGTCGACTGCTATAAACCGCTTCATCTATGTATTCTTCTTCTGTATCTTTCCTAATTGACTAACTTTTCTTGATCTTTTTTTTCCTTCTCTCCAAGCAATCATCTTCTTCAATTTATTTGGATCTTCTTGGACCATCATCTCCACTTGAAAATAAGACAAAATCCTAACAGTAAGGACTGCATAGACTAGAATCAATCTACCTTCGCGCGCGCGCGAGAGAGAGAGAGAGAGAGAGAGAGAGAGAGAGAGAGAGAGAGAGAGAGAGAGTGACCCTTTCAAGTAACTAGTCGCTTGTTGATTTTGTCAATGAGGGGCTGCCAATCATTTTTGGAAAGAGGTGTAGGCTTAAGTGGAGTACGAGGTAAGTGAAAGGATAGCTACCTATTTTGCAATATAACAGGTTAGAGACTTGGGCCAAATCCAGACTAGAGAGTCCAAGTTGGTAAAGAGATGACTTATGAAAGTTGATAGAACACCCCTAAAGAAGTTCAAAGATATATACGAGTATCTTGACCCTCTTAATGTAGAGAAAGTCCAGTGGAGGAAGCATAATGGTATCATCGGCATATTGTAGACAAGGGATTCTTGGGTTTCAAGGTCCAACATTTTGAACATACCCCCTTCATAAGCAAATTTCAACATTTGAGTTAACACATTCACTCCAAAAATAAACAAATATGGACAGAGAGAGAGGCCCCCTGCCTCAACCTCGTTTGCATCTGAAAGGAGCTCCTTGCTTACCATTAATAAGGAGCAAAGAAAACCTGTAGGAAGTAAAGATTGATCCATCCACACCATCGGATACCAAAGCCTCTAGCCTGAAGAACTCTGCATAGGAAGGACTAATCAATTGTATCAAAGGCTTTTGCAAAATCAAGTTTGAGGAAGAAGGCTGGTCATTTGAACTTGGTGCAAGCTGACATGATTTCTTGAGCAGTAGCCACACTTTCCAAGATAGATCTCTCTTGGAGAAAAGCTAATTGAGAGGGATCAATTAATGCACTAATTTTTCTTTTGAGTTTACAAGCAAGGACTTTAGAAATGATTTTGAGAATGCCATTAATGAAACTGATTGGTCGGAAGTCCCCAACTCGTCAAGCTCCTGCCACCTTAGGAACTAGTGCAATGAAAACCCTGTTGAAGCAGGTAAGATCAAGGCTGCGGTCATAGAAAGCTTGGAATATGTTGATAAAGTCTTGCCGAAGTATCCGCCAAAAGTGCTGATAGAATCTCATGTTAAAACCATCAGGCACAGGTGCTTTGTCAGCTCCCAGTGAAAGCACCGCAGCTCGTATTTCTTCTTCAGAATCATGTATGATGCGTTGTGTGTTGCGTCTACTACAACAACCTGATGAGGATCCCCTGAATCTCCCAAGTAAGAAGAACAATCCCAAACAGCACAAATACCAAACACCAAGAGAAAGCACACGCAAACAACAATTTAACGAGGTTCGGCCTCAACGCCTACGTCCTCGGGGCAATCGAAAGAGAGATTAATTTACTTGGAAGATGATTATAATTGCTAACAGCCTCTTTGAGTGCAAGAGAGCTCCAGCAAATCCCAGCAATCAGATACAAAATCCTAGAAACTAGTCACAGCCTTTAAATACAAACAGGTTTCCAAACCTGCAAACGCAGCCCGCCCGCTTGTCGGTTGATCGGGCGGTCGACCGACCTCTTCCACGGTTGACCGCTCGGTCGACTGGGTGCCCAACTGAGAGTTGGGTACTTTCAGTCGGTCGACCGAGCTCCAACTTGTGCACGTTGTGCACGTCGGTCAACCGGACTGGTCGACCGACCTTCTGATACCTGCGGGCGGTCGACCGGGCTGGTCGACCGGCCAACCTGTTTTCTGCTGCTGCTGCTAATTTCTGCTGATGTTTCTTTCGCCTTTCATCGTCGACTTCCTTGGCGATCACCTCGACGACCTCTCAGCAATCCATGTCAACTTTCTCAGTAATATTCTCTCTTTCCAATAATTCTCCATCTCGGTGAAGATTCCAATCTGAGCCGAACTATCCATCGACTCGAGAGTGGCTGCACCAATGTGGTTGCCTACGTACCCTGCCCAAGGGATCAAGCAGTCGTAGTTCATCCAAATGAGTTTCAGCAAGCTCAAGCTACCTGAAGGACATGAAGTAAAGCTTTGCAATGTGCAAACTTAACTCCTGACACCACCTTCGTAAGCATATCGGCTGGATTCTCCGAAGTGTGAATCTTCAACAATTCGATGTCACCTTCCTCCAGAATCTCCCGAACAAAGTGGTACCTGACATCAATATGCTTCGTCCTTGCATGATAGACCTGGTTCCTGGCCAAGTAGATGACGCTCATGCTGTCACAGTTTATCTTCAGCAGATCCTGTTCCACGCCCAAGTCATCAAGCAACCCTTGAAGCCAGATCGCCTCCTTCATGGCCTCTGTCATAGCCATATACTCAGCCTCTGTGGTCGACAAAACGACGGTAGACTGCAGTGTGGAGCGCCAACTCACCGGTGCCTGTGAGAATGTGAAGACATATCCCTTTGTCGACCGGCGCTTGTCAAGGTCACCTGCATAGTTTGAATCAATATACCTTATGCACTCTTACTTTTCAGTGTTGTCCTTCTCAAACACTAGTCCTACATCAATTGTTCCTTTGATGTACCTCAATATTCATTACACAGCTTCCCAATGACTCTGTCCCAGATCATGCATATATCGGCTCACCATGGAGACGGCCTGTGATAGATCTGGTCTCGTACACACCATAGCGTACATCAAGCTACCCACCGCACTGGCATATGGAACGTGAGACATATACTCACGCTCTTGAACACTCCTCGGAGACATCTTTGCAGATAATTTGAAGTGAGGAGGCATAGGTGTACTAACAGACTTGGTATCCTTGCTGATATTGAACCTCTGCAGTACCTTCTCCAAATAGCCCTTCTGAGTCAAACTCACCCTGCCAACTCTCCGGTCTCTAGTGATCTCTATGCTCAATACTTTCCTAACTTCGCCCAGGTCCTTCATCTCAAACTCTGACGATAGATTCTTCTTCAGAGCATCAATCGCAGATCTCAACCTCGAAGCAATCAACATATCATCTACATAAAGAAGTAGATAAATATATTCACCTGATAGTAGCCTGTTGTAGTACACACATGGATCATAGTGGCTACGTGTGTACTTCTTCTTTCTGATGAAGCTATCAAATCGCTTGTACCACTGTCTAGGAGACTGCTTCAATCTGTACAGCGACTTCTTTAGCTTGCATACTAACTCTTCCTTCCCTGTAGTCTTGTAACCTGTAGGCTGTGTCATATAGATCTCCTCCTCTAGATCGCCGTAGAGAAAGGCGGTCTTCACGTCGATTTGGTCAAGATCCAACTCATTCTGCGCAACCAAGGCCAAAAGAATACGAATTGACGAATGTTTAACCACAAGAGAGAATACCTCGTTGTAGTCAATTCCTTCCCTCTGAGCGTAGCCTTTAGCCACCAACCGAGCCTAATAGCACACTGCATCTTATCCTTACTTCTTAGCAAACACCTACTTGCATCCTATGGCCTTCTTCCCCTTGGGCAACTTGGTGAGTTCCCATGTGTCGTTCTTATAGAGAGATTGCATCTCTTCATTCATGACCGCTTTCCACATCCTTGCTTCCGTACTGATCTCAGCTTCTCTGAAGGTAGATGGAATAGCCTCCTCGACGACTGGAAGTGCATACGCGACGACCATATCAGTGGTGAGCTAACCTGGTCTCCTAGTGTTCCTCCTTGGTCTTTCAACCGCTGTAGGATCGGGAACAGTACCCATGACCTGTTCTTGACCCTGTTTCTCATCTTCAGCACCTTCTTCAACTGTCTGATCACTGCCCTGTGTCACCTCAGGAATGATCCGAACTGATGCTGATTCCTCTAGAGATGGTGGATCTGCATCAATCTCCACCTGCTGCAATAGCTCCTTGGTCCTGTTGTTCTCCACCTGCTGAGAGACCATAGGCTTCATCAAAGAAGCCTCATCGAACGTGACATCCCTGCTGAGTATGAACTTGTTGTCCGTTGGGTCCCAAATCTTGAACCCTTTGGTTCCTCGCTTGAAGCCAACGAACACCCCCTTCTTTGCCCTTGGGTCCAATTTGTCATCTTTGACATGGTAGTAGGCTGGACATTCGAAGACCCGTAGCAAATCATAGTCACCAACAGCTTTTCCTGATCAAGCTTCAAGAGGAGTCTTCCCCCCTATTGCAGACGACGGTAACCTATTCACGAGGTGGCATGCATACGCCAAAGCTTCAGCCCAAAGCTTCTTTGACAGTCCTGCATTGGATAACATACACCGGACCTTCTCTAGCAAAGTCCGGTTCATCCTCTCAGCCACCCCATTTTGTTGCGGAGTCTCTCGCACCGTGAAGTGTCTCTCTATGCCCTCATCTAGGCATAGCTGAAGGAAAGGATCCGATGTGTACTCTCCTCCATTGTCAGAATGGAGGACCTTGATCTTCCTTTCTGTGCTTCTCTCCAGATTAGCCTTCCACTTCACGAACAGTTCTAGAACTTCTCCTTTGTGTCGCATGGTGTACACCCAACAGCGCCTAGAAAAATCATCAATAAACGACACAAAATAGTGGTTACCTCCAATCGATGCAGTCTTGGTAGGTCCTCAGACATCCGTGTGAATATAGTCAAGAATACCCTCCGTGCAGTGTGAAGCTGTGCCAAACTTCACCTTGGTCTTCTTGCCGATGATGCAATGCTCACAGAAATCCATCTTACAGGTTTCGGCACCCTTCAGCAACCCTTGCTTCGCAAGAGCTTGCATTGACTTCTCTCCTGCATGTCCCAGCCTCATGTGCCACAGCCGGGTTGAATCTTCCTTTGGACTGGTAGAAGCCGCCACTTGCCCTGTCACCGTACTACCCTTCAAGTAGTATAGGTTGTTCCGATGCTCGGCCTTCAACACCACCATCGAACCTTTTGTCATTCTAAGGACTCCTTCCTTAATAGACACCCCAAGGCCCAATGACTCCAAAGCTCCTATGGAAATCAGGTTCCTCTTCAACTGAGGTACATACCTCACTTCTTTCAGTTCCCTCACCATCCCATCAAACATTCTGATTGGAATAGTACCAACACCCTCCATGATGCACGGATGATCATCACCCATGACGACCGAACATCCCTCCAGCTTCTCAAAACTGGTAAACCAGTCCCGATTAGGGCATACATGATATGTTGCATCTGTATCCAAGATCCACTCGTTTTCACCCGAGTAGCCTATGATGGGCGTAGTAACTGAAAATGAGAACACTGACGAATCTGAGTCCGATCCATCTGCCTATGATTTACTGCTTGCAGTGTTAACCACCTTTACGAGATTTGCCTCGAATTTTGATTCTTTCTTCTTTCCTTTGAACTTCGGACAGTCCACCTTCCAGTGCCCAATCTCTCTGCAGAAAGCACACTTATTCCTTTTGAGATCCCTGAACCCTGGCCTGGACTTAGATCTTCCTCTAACCTCCTTGCCCTTCCTCGATGAACCTCTGCCTCTTACTTCCAGTGCCTCCGCCGATGATCTTGACTTAGAAGGATGTCTCTCCTTCTTCCTCGTTTTATAACTTATCAGTACAGATGACACCTCATTGTAATCCAAAGTCTGCCTTTCATTGATGAAGGTTAGTGTGAATGTCTCATACTCCTCCTCTGGGAGCGAGTTCAGGAAGATGATCCCCTTGTCCTCCTCTTCTACAATGACATCCACGTTCACCAAGTCTATAAGAAACTTCGTGTATCGGTTGATGTGCTCATTCACTGTGCTCCCCTTCTTCATCTGAAATCGATACAGGTTACTCTTAAGCTGCAACCTAGACTCAACACTCTTCGTCAGGTATTTCTTCTCAAGAGTTTCCACAGATGCTTCGCTGACGTCTCATGTTGTGCAAGATATTTATGTCTTGCGACAAGCATGAACGTATCAACCCACACGCTGACCTGTTCATTTTTGCCCACTCTTCATCAGTGGTCGTGCTCCTCTTCTTTTCCAATAGGAGAGTGTCCTCGAGGTTAGATGCATTCAGTGCATCCATAACCTCACATCTCCACATCCCGAATTTATTTGTACCGTTGAACTTGACAACATCAATCCTCGGTGAGGATTCATGGTCTTAACCGAAGCAATTTCTTCTGCCATTGAGATTACTTGATCCTCTATCTATGCGGAAGAACAACCAACTGAAAATAGATCACTACTCAAATAAAAATTGGATTTTTACCTTTCCCTTGAAACCTTAGATCGAGTTTCTCTCCGGATCTACTCCACCACAGATTCCACGAGCCCTCCTTGCGTCCTCCTGAGATCGACACACGATCCCACGAACACCAATACCTCTGATTTGAGATCGACACACGATCTCCACCGAATCAGACCTCGAGCCCTCCGAATCTCCAGAAATTCCAAGCGAAGCCTGGAAGCTCTGATACCACTTGTTGCGCCTACGACAACAACCTGATGAGGATCCCCTGAATCTCCTAAGTAAGAAGAACAATCCCAAACAGCACAAATACCAAACACCAAGAGAAAGCACACGCAAACAACAATTTAACGAGGTTCGGCCTCAACGCCTACGTCCTCAGGGCAATCGAAAGAGAGATTAATTTACTTGGAAGATGATTATAATTGCTAACAGCCTTTTTGAGTGCAAGAGAGCTCCAGCAAATCCCATCAATCAGATACAAAACCCTAGAAACTAGTCACAGCCTTTAAATACAAACAGGTTTCCAAACCTGCAAACGCAGCTCGCCCCGCTTGTCGGTTGATCGGGCGGCGACCGACCGACCTCTTCCACGGTCGACCGCTCGGTCGACTGGGTGCCCAACTGAGAGTTGGGTACTTTCAGTCGGTCGACCGACCGGTCGACCGAGCTCCAACTTGTGCACGTTGTGCACGTCGGTCGACCGGACCGGTCGACCGACCTTCTGATACCTGCGGGCGGTCGACCGGGCCGGTCGACCGTCCAACCTATTTTCTGCTGCTGCTGCTTGCTAATTTCTGCTGATGTTTCCTTCGCCTTTCGTCGTCGACTTCCTTGGCGATCACCTTGACGACCTCTCGGCAATTCATGTCAACTTCCTCAGCAATATTCTCTCTTTCCAACATTGTGATCTCTCTCTTATTTCACCATTGAATCTTTTCTGGTTCTTTCTTTTTCAAGGTGGGGAAATTTCTCCATGTGTGTTTTTGTCTCCTACTTGAATCTGTTGCCTCTTCAATGACAAGCAAGTGCTAACCAATCACGCACATTCCTTTCTCTTTCATCACCACGAAAAGTTGAATAAGATGCTCAAGAATTTATGCTAGAGTTTGAGCCTTTGTTTTCCTTATCATCATCCTGATCTTGACCCTCCTATAAGAAAGGCATCAGTGCCACCTTAAGCCTTGGCTTTATCCTAATCACACACCACTTACATAACATACGATATCTATCAAAAGACTGTTCCATCATCATCACGCAAGTAACTATAGAACACAGTCAAAAATTTGATCAACTAGTCTTAAATTATATTACTTAATTATTATGGTAGTTGAACTTTTCAAAGCTTTATTTCAATGGTTCAAATTTTCGTTTTGTCCAAGCAAAAATCATCACGCAAGTAACTATAGAACACAGTCAAAAAGCAATCTTTCATTTGTTAAAACTTGAAATCACTAATCTGTCAATTTGATTATCCCGAAATTGTAATGCATGTACTCATGGAGCGGATATTTCCATCCTAAAATGTGATGAAGGCACCTAAGTGATTTAAACACCCACAAATCTGATGAAGGCACGCCCAACAAAAAAAAAAAAAACTCAAACTACCCTCTTCTTCTTCTTCTCCCCATCACTTTCCTTTCACTCCCTCCGGCGAACCCCCTCCCTCTCCCTGCACTCCCCCACACTCGCCATCCCCCCCCCGATCTTCGCCTCCTCCTACCCCTGCTCCCACCCTGCTCGCACACCCTGACCTGTTCGGTCAGATCTGTTCAGATAGAACTGGCCGAACAGATCAAGTTATATTCAGCCAGTTCTAGCTGAACAGGCTAGGGGTGGGCGAGGGAGGGAGAGGGGAGGAGGGGGAGATCGGGGGGAGGCCAGGGAGGGTGGAGAGGAAGAAGGAAGCCGGGGAGGAGGGGAGGACGAAAGTAGAAGAAAGGGACATTTTAGACTTTTTATCAAGAGTGAAATTGTCAAAAAAAAATAGTCGCACACTTTTAATAATTTATGGGGTGCTTATATATATATATATATAATATATATATATATATATATATATATATATATATATATATATATATATATATAGACACATTTCTGTCATTCCAAAAGGATTTGAGTCCTGATCCTTCTCACTCAAATTCAACCCTCCGAAGTTCGAATACAAGATCCACTTCGTTGAAATTGATTTATAATATTTTAAGTAACTATAAACCAAAAATCAAAATCAAGTGTTAAAAACACTTTTTTGCCTATCCATCAAGTAAAGAAAAAACGGACGGTCTAAATAGTGAGATGATTAGTTTAACGATATATAACATTTGAAATGTTCAAATCCTTTTGGAAGGACAAATGTCTCTATATATATTGGGGGGTGGTTGGGGGGGGGGGGGGGGGGGTGCGGAATATCCGCTCCCATGTACTTATCTTAACATCCTTCGCTAACTTTCCACGAAATATGGAGAAACAGACAGATCGCTTTTTCAAATGAAGACTAAGTAGCAATGTTTTTTTTTGATGTTTGCAGGTAGCATCAGCAAAGAACCGATTAGACCAATGGGATGACAAGAGGAAGCCACTTCTCGCCGATCAGAGGTGAGACTATATAGGTCTAAATAGTTTGCAAGCCATCGGATTCGGATCCTCTCTCACGCAGATCAGCGAACCCGAATCCTATGCCATCCACATGAGAGCAGCGCGATGCGTCAGTCATAGGAATAACATGAGCGTTGTCTATGGAAGTAAGAAGAAGGGGGGCATCATCGCGACTTTTATTTGTAATTTTGATCTGTAGTTTTTGGAATGGTTCCCTTTTGTTTATCAAAAGAAATTTCTGGTTATAATAAGAGGGGAAAAAAAAACACAAAACTAAACAACTCAATATCTCAACAATCAATTGATTTTCAAGCAATTCAACACTCCAACAAATCAACCGTTTCAAGCAATTCGCAGTCTGCTCTCTCAAACAACAGCTCACCCTTTATTTGCCCCATATTTCTTTAATTAAGCCCGATTTGGCTAATCCTGATTCTCATGAACTTAACAAAACCTTAGTTGTTACTCAATTATCTTTGCCTGAACCCCATTTCTTATCTTTTCTACAAAATTATCAGCAACTAACTCACAGACTCTATTTACATCAACCTGGTTCTCTAAATAAAACCCTAACCCTAATCTCAAAAACTGAATTCTGACCCTCAATATAATCTAGATAGCATTTGCAGCAATTCAAAGTTTCAGCCAATATAAGCATTTGTAGCAATTCTCTGAATGTCTCGAAAACCCTAAAATCATGGAGATCGGATCAAACTTATTTTTAACAAGAAGCATTTCACAAATCACTAATAATTTATAATTGGAATTAAGCATTTCGATGAAGAGGGAGTAGTGCGTGGAGAGGGGTGAAGCTGAAAACTTCAGGCCCTTGCAAACGTTTCATTTCAGGCCGTTTCAAAACCAAGATCAGCCCAATATCCATATCTTAAATTGGAAAGTCTTTTAAACAGGCCCTGGGCCCTGGGCCACAATGTACACGGGGAGGAAGGGGCTCTTCAATTCTTGGGGGGTGAACGAGCCAATGACGGTTGCAGACACAGATGGGTCTGCAAGGGCTTGTGGGCTGACCCAACGGGCATCACTCCATCAAGGCCCTCAAAAATTGACGTAGGTCTATCTGAGGCCCAACACCCCATCAACGAAGATACAACGGTGATTTTGGTAACGACACCGCAACCCAATGCTGCTGTTATGGACGCCTTCAGAGCGATGTTAGCTCAGGGTTCCTGTGATTCGTCTCCGGACAAAGATGACCTGGAGCATGAGAAGAAAAGTAAAGAAAAGGAGACTGTGGATCCATTGAGATGTCATCGGTCTGCAATTGCAAAGTTGGGACCAAGTTGGGAAAGAACAAGAAGAAGAGTAGTTCTTCATCATCCTTTTCACTTCTAGCTGTTCTTTCTGATTTTGATGGACCGCTTGAAGACTTGACTGATCACAACAAGGAAAATCTGTGTAAAATTGATCCCCTCTAGGGGATTACTTGGTCGCCTTGTATCTTTGTTTTCTTTATTTTTAATTTTGTAATACTTCTGACCATCTAAAAAAATTTCTCTGGGCTCCTCTCCTCCCTCCCCTTCCCAAGCAAACTGAACCCCAAAAAAAAAAAAATCTGGGGGAGGAGGAGGCCATCTCCACCTGCTCTCCTCCTCCCCCACCGCTCTCATGCTATCTTTTGTTCTTTCTTCTTTCTTCTTTTTTCTTTTTCTTTTTTTTCTTTTGAGTTTGCTGAGCCGGATCCGTCCTTGATGTCTCAAATCTGGCAAGATCAGGCCAAGGGGGGCCTGATCTGGCCATGATAATGTCGGCGGTGACATCGACCACGAGCTTGCAGAACCTCTAGCGATCAGCGGCGGGGTTGATGGTGAACAGGTTGAGACCGTTGCGGTTGGGGGCAACGAGCGCCGCGAGGCAGTACGGCTGCGGCTGCAGCGGTGGGACCTAGATCGACCAACAACATGGTTGGCTAGGATCAGGCACTCGCGTGTGTGGCTCCGTCAAGGCCGCCAAAGTCGAGGCGGTCAACCATGTTGCCAGTGTCGGTTGCGACCTTGGTTCGGATCATGGCGTCCGCTTCGCAAATCCTACAGAGGGCCTCGACGAGGTTGTTGCAGCCGCAGACGTAAAGAGTACGAAAATTGTGCTTGTTGGTGTGGTGGTCCTCGTCAACGACACTGAGGAGATTTTGCACAGCTCTAAGAACCAGAGAAGGGCCGATGTGAGTAGGGGGTTTTTAGTAGAGCTCTCAGATCCGGAAAACACCGGTGAGAATAATTTGAATGGGGTGCCTGGCGGAGGTCACCGGATTTTATGTGCAGTGTGGTGGTGTAGACATGTCTCGACTTCGATGATGGGGGATCTGGTCAAGGGATGACCGGATCAGAGTTGCAAATATCGTGTGGATAGTGGCCTTCCAAGCGATGGTCTTTTCTGAGCTGCAGATATCACGAGGCCGCTGATAGGAGATCCAAACATGGGTTGGGCGTGCTTGAGCTGCAGATACGGCGACTACGGTGGAGGGGAGAAGCCACAACTTCATTGGGGGGTTCCAGATTTTTTTTTTTTTTCTCTTTTGAAAGATCAAATTATATATGAGTGTTCCATGCAAGTTTGTAACTTTCTATATTGAAAATTTTTCATTAAGTTTTTTATTAATAAAACGTTCTTAGCTCACGGTGTTATCTAAAAAAAATTTCTTTTAGTTTCAAAATTAACTAACATCATCATAATTAAAATACGTATTGGTTGGTCAAATATTCAAAATTCAATATAATTATTAAATCTTTATCTGTTGGTCCAAGATCCAATAATTATTAAATCTTGGTGGGTCAACATCTGTGGTCAAAATCGCCATAAGATTTGACTTTTATGGTCGTGTCTCGTAAGGATTTTTCTCAATGAATCGAAAAATTGAACAGCAGTTGGGAGAGAGCTCTCCTTCTCAACTTTACTGTTTATTTGAGCTTGGAAAAAAAAATTGAATAGGAGCGTAGAAGGCTGATATGGCCATGATGTGGACTTCCTCTTTCCTGTCTTTTTTTCCCCTTCCTCTCATTTAGGATAAGAGCAGTTGGAAGCTTTAATCTAAGCAATTAATTATTTTTAAGAGTAGCTATATAAAATCCCTATTTTGACTCATTTTTTATTTTTAATCTGAAATTTTTTTAATTGTGTTTTAGTACATAGTTTTAAAATATTATATTTTTTTAACCTTTTTTAAAATATAACTTACATTAATTCCGACAATTGTACCGTTATCACTAAAATCTCACACATATTTAATTTTTTTGAACTATTGTTAACTTCTTTCACATCTTTCTTATTCGCATTCTATGTCTTTCTCTATTCATAATATTTTCAAGGTTCTCCTCTTCTCCTACAATTATAAGTTAAATATGAATTTTATTCAAGTTGCATGCTTGTTAGTTGGTATGCATATTCGTATTCTATGATTATTGACGTATCTATCATTTTTTACCTAATTAATATTTTACTTACTTATAATTTGTGTTACCGACTTATTACATATTAGTCACGTAACACTTATATTACTTATTTACAGTATATATTACCTATTTTTTACTTTCATTATACACATATTGCTTATCTTATTCACATATTACATATACGACATGCTTATGATTATATTACCCTTTTTTTTGGTTATACGCATATCTTTTGTGTTACTCACATATCACTTATATTATCTATTTAAGGTATATATTATTTATTTTTTACTTTTATTACACATATATCGATTAGCTCACATATCACATATATTACCTTATAGTATATTACTTATTTTAATTTTTATAATACATATCGCTCATGTTACATACATATCACTTATATTACCTAAGTATGGTGTATGTTACCTAATTTTTATTTTACTACACACATAGCGCTATCCAGTGACTCTTTATTTTTTCAATATGATTTTTCTTTTGACTAAGTTCATTATAGATGTAACTTCTAAAATTGTGACAACATGCAAGATAAAACATGCAGCAACATCTTTAGTTAGTCAAGGAAATGAGGATGTTACCTTATGTATTACACAAAAAACTACAATGACAGAGATACTTGAAGCAGTTTGTGCAAGATGGAAACATTTAAGTCTTTTTGTGATCGTAGTTAAATACATTGCTCCTGACAAAAGCAATATAGTTTGAGACGAGGACGGATGAGATCCAATGAGCATGAACACGAGTAAGCAAGAGTAAATGAGCAAGTGCCTCATAAGAGATCACGAGAGAGGGTTGTGTGAAGGAAAGATCGAGCTCGATATCAAAAGAGATAAATTTTACGAGCATTTAGATACATTTTGGTTAGAATTTCTCTTTTGAGGAAAAAATTAAAGGTTAGGAGTTTGAAATGTTGAAGATACACAAATATATACACAATCTCTGATTTGAGAGAAGAAGAAAACTAATTGAAAATATATATAACTTATTTGCTAATTCTTTTTAATCATATTTTAAGTCATATTTTGCAGATAAAGGACTAAAAGTCAAGATAGGAATCTTTAAATAATTACCCAATTACCAACAATTGTTTGGTCGGAATTAATTCCTTATTATTGAATTACAAACTTTCTCACAAAAGAAAAAATGAATTACAAACTTCATTTCCCAGGGGAAAAGAAAGGAAATTCATCACAAACACAAAATTCTTCAATGAGAATAAATTGTAACCAAAACAGAGAGATTTTCTCTCCCAAAATGTTGATGAAAAAACTTCCATTTTCAATAATCAACTCTAAACTGAACAAAGGAGCGAAGCTGCATCACAACATCAGCATCTCTGCCCCGAATTCCTTTCTTCCAGAGCCTGAGTTGCTCCAAGATTTTCTTATAAACGCAGAGCTTCGTTCTCGCAACAGAGACGGTGTAGTGAGCAGTCTTCCTCAGCCTCGATCCAACCTTGATCTTTAGCCTCGATATCGCCAATCTTGCAGTCGATCTCCTCGGCCTTCTGATTGTGTCAGCTCTCTGCAGTTCTCTGATGATGAGGAACTGAGCTCTCCTGTGCTTCTTCTCATCTGGGTCTTCCTTGGCCACCCTTGAGTATGAGCAGCTCCTTGAGAGATTCATTTTAATTTCAGAGAGAGGGGGTTTTGAGTTCGAGTGGGAGAAATGAGTTGTGGCATTTAAAGGAAGCAAAATACTGCACATTTTGAGTCAAATGTGTCCTTCTATTTAATTTTGCACAGCAAACAGCCAACAGTGAAATGAGTCGTGCAGAAACATGATTAACTAATTACGAGGAGCTCAACAAACCAAATGTAGGGGTTCCGTTCATATGTGTGAGCCACACACACATAAAATAAGAGAACTAATCCCGTATTGACACGTGGATTGAAATTTTTATAGTCTCTTATAATATATGTGTGAGGCCCCACACATAATATATTATAAGAGAACCAATTCACGTGTCAACACGAGATTGGTTCTCTTATTGTATGTGTGTGTGGCTCACACACATGAACCTTACCCTAGTAACGCCTACTTTTGTAACCAGACTATTAATTTGATTGGCTGAGGGTGCGTTTGAATGTTGGAAAGAGTTTTGAGAAACTGATTAAAATAAAGAAAAAGAGTTTGGAGAAATCGGACGGCTACAATGAAGAAAATTCTTTCTCCGTTTGTTTTCTAGTTTAGTTATTTCATTGATTTAAAGTTTCTCTTTGTTTGGTTTAATGTACGAAAATAAAAGGGTTACATAATAAATATTATATATCAAATAATCAGTTCACTTTCTTTGATTTTCACTATTTCTTATAATTTTTTTGGTACTCTCATTAGATTTCTTTGTGTTCTTGAGCAAAATGCAACATACTTTCGGGAAAAAAAGACCTTAATTTCTTTCAGTGAAAGTACATGGACTGACTTATACCTAAATTTACGTTCTTCTTCAATTTTTCCTGACAAAGGAACAAGCTTTAATTCAAGGAAAAGAGTATTTATGCTCATCATTCTTTCAACGTGCAGAGTCCAAGTATCACTGCGTTTTTTCGAAACTCTTTTAACCTAACTGAGGATGATATTTTGCGAGTCAACGTCTGGACCAGTTAGGCTAAAATTGTTCAGCAGAAACACCAGAAACTGAGTTCAAGTTGAAGAGTAGCCGTGGGTGTGGGAAAAGAAAGAAAGCAGGAAAGTGATGTCATCGTGAGAATCAAAGATTGCGGACACAACGTTCTTGCCTTCTGATTCAGAGCTGGCAGCCGTTTTATGTATTTGATAAAAGTGGTGATATTTTACAAATAAAACTGTAGAGTAACAAACAAACACATAAGAAACTCAGTTCGACTACTTGTTTAAACATACTAACAACATAGCAAGAATAAATAAGGTCCTGTCACTGGTTAATTTCTGAATAAATTTCGCGTATGATGGATGCAGTTGCGGCGACAGCCAAGCCACAATTAGCAGGCTGGTTAGGTTTCCTTCTGACATAGGACTCGCCGGGCTGCAGAAACAATGTAGGGCAAGCTCCATCAGCTGATTGAGGCTTTCCCTTGGCGCCCACCTCCATGCCTTCGTCCGACTTCTTTGCTAGCGCATATGGAGCTTTGTTCGCCAACCTGCGGCAATCCAATATCCATGTTCAGAATGCACGGTTTTGGTTTCTTCCAAGAATTTTACAAACAAAATGTTATTACAGCGCAGGAAAAAAAAAAGAATCGAACAAAATGACTGTGTAACAATTTGACAAACTACTAACCATCTCAAGAAATTCATCTACGGGAATCATTGTCAGTAAGATGGACAACTCGACCATTTATCCGAGGGATGAAGTTTGTCAGTTTAAAAGAACGTAAATACAATAGTCCAAAGTACCATAAAATTACGATTCGGATCTTATATCATGTGAACGATAATAACCATCACAGGGATCAAAACCATATTCTCTTGCCCTAGCATTTGCATGTGCCTCAATACAATACATGTTTAAATTGTATTAGATTTCATCAAAACAAGGACAACTACCCTCTATTCAAGTAAAATCAAGCCTCACTGATTGATTTAGAGTCTTAGACATGTCTGGATAATCAAGAAGAATGTTGCTTCGTAAACAATACAATCTAAATGGCTTTGGTAACTTCACTCGAAATACTCCTATCACATCAGATTTTCTATGGAATGAGACTTTCATGGTTCACAATTATTTCGTCCTTCATCTGAATGGGCCAACAAAATCATGCCAACCTTAGTACATTCCCAACTAATACGAACAAAACCTACTCTCAACTAAAACAGAGGTCGTTTAACACAAAAGCTTACAGACTATAATATAACATCAATGCCCTCTTATCATTTCCTTTCCATCACAGTCCCCCCACCCCCACCAAAACACCACCACCACCACCACCTATCCTCTGCTTGGACTAAACAGTCTATATGTGTCGTTCACAGCTCTCTTAGATGCACACATTTCAAAGCTCATTCACGGCTCTCCTAGATGCACACATTTTGATAATTGTTGGCTTTGATTCTAGTATGAATTCCTAAAGTGACAAAAGTAGACACAGCAGACCTTGAGTCAATCAATAAAGCTCTGATAGTCTGATATAACTTATCGAGACAGAAATTATGTGAATGGTGATCAGGTTTGGAGAGCCATAAATGAACTTATAATTAGAGAAATGTTTCTATTTCATCAAAGACAGGGTATGATCCCCTTACAGAGAAACATCACAATTGACTACAGGGAGGTTTATATGATTGTATGATTTTATATTTTTAAAAAATAATAAGATGTCACAACAATGGTAGAGAGCATCTAGTTTCTAACGCTTATTAGGCACCAACATATGAAGCAACTATCATGAGAACCCTAATAGCAGGCTCTTCAAAAGAGGCAGCTAGAAATACTACAAATGTCTATTATGAAGCTTTGAAGATCCATAAGAAATCACACACACACGCACACACACACGCACCCCAACTCAAAACTTTCTATGGCTTTGGCGCTTTGCACAATCCGCAGAACATAAATTAGAATGCAGAACGAGAAAAAAGTTATAATATAAAATCAAAACACATTGACGAAATCATCATAAGTTTGTAAAGGTAACAATTATGGAACTCTCAATCACTAACCTGCGGTTACACTAGATATATGTGCAAGTCTGTTGAGGTGAACAATGAAGAATTCAAGAAAATATTTTTGCCTTCATACAGAAGTTTAAGAACGAGTATGCATAAAATAACTCAAACTTGTAATGGCAGGATTGGCATAAACCCATACCTTTTATCACTGAGCAGGCAGGTATCCACGCATGCACACAGAGTGCATTTTCTGGCTCTCAGAACAGACTAATAACAATAGGATGAAAAGTAAAAAGGTAGCAATACACTGAAAACATTTCAACTTACTTAAAACAAAAGACTATCTTCTTTGCAAAAATTCAAACAAAAACGATTCATTCTTACTTCAAATAAGAAGCTACTAGCTGCTTCACTTTTAACTAATTTTACCAACTTTATTGGTACTAGCTATAAATCAATGTCACACAAACTAACAAACTAATAAGTATAAGGAGGCATATGCAAACACATAAATCAATATTCACTCTGCACCCAGCTAAAGAGAAAAGTAAGAGGCAAGCAACGGGAGTTAAGCATCACTGCAAAAGAACAATTTTTTTTTAATAGAAAAGCTAGAATAACCGATCTCATTGATGCTCAATCAATCATTATGATTCCAACAAGATGCCACAAATAATTGCAATTGATAAACAAGAGAACATAACGAAGAATGGGGGAGAGTAACCAAACAAATCCAATAAAAGAGAGAGGGCTTTCCCCAAAATTGGTGTTGGTTTTTTGTTTTGTTTTTGTTTTGTTTTGTTTTGTTTTGTTTTTTTTTTTTTTGGGGGGGGGGGGCGGGGGCGGGGGGTGGGGGGGGGGGGGGGGGGGGGGGCGTGGATTACACTCTAGCGACGCGATTGTCCTGGATCCGATAAGCTCCGCCGGAGCGCGTAATGAGCGTCTCCCTCCGAATTCGAAGAGGCTAGAGGGGAGAGCCGCCGCCGCCGGAACGCTTAAACTGGGTCAAAATCGACGAACCAAAAAACCAAAAAGAAAAAAGGGACAAAATAAAATTCTGGAAATCAGAGAGGAAGAGGGGAAGAGGAAGAGGAAGAAAGAAAACTCATATGTCTGAGATCGACGGAGTTCGCGGCGGGAGAGGCGGCGGCGCGAAGACGACATCGTCGAGCGGGAGGAGATTTGCCCAAAGTGAACTGATTCTGAGTGGGTCCGCCTGAATGGACGGGCTGTGGGCAATATTTATATTTGATCCGAAAATATTTCAAGACAAATGAACATGCTCAATGGGGCAGTTGATTCATCAGAACGGAGCTCCAGCCCGAATTTTTCTGGGGGGAGAACTTCTGAGGTGTTCAATTTCCTGTCAAGATCCTACTTGTGAAGTTAAAGTTTTAGATACGTCGTAGAGGGGTAGTACTCATATTTTTGTCGGTGAAAATTTATATGATTAACTTTCAAAATGCTTGCTCTAACAATGCTAAAAAAGAACAAAATTGTGTTGATAATAACATTCTTATTTTTCCCTACTGCTTAAAGGTTGGATGATTGAAAAGAAGAGTCTCGATAAAATAAATTCTCATGTTCTTCTTCCCTTTTCTCTTTTTTGTTTTAAAAAATTTTAACTATTATTTTTTAATTTTTAATTTGTAGAGGGAAGAAAAATACATTATTAAAAGAAAATAAAACCAATATTTTTGTGAATACTATAGATAGATACGAAAAATGTCTAAATACATTATCAAAAATATCTTGCGCTGGACCTTAAATATTTCCACCACCGCACCGACTCCCAGACGCACCCGCCCGTTGACCCAATCAGAAACAGTCTCAACTTTCTGGTGGGGCCCACTTATATAGCGGATGCTTTTCCGGGGGTTCTTTGTTTGGGTGTCCGTAACAATTTCTCCAAATCCTCCCTCCTTCTCTTAAATAATCGTCTCGCTCCTAAACCCTCCCCTCCTTTCTTTCTCCTAGGGTTAGGGTTAGGGTTTCTCAGACCCACCCTAATTTCTTCTTTATTGTCCTTCCGTCTCTTTTTCTTGTTTAATCTATATTTATTCTTCTTTCTTTAGTATATAGGGTTAGGGTTTGAAGATGATGCAGCCAGCGCCCATGGCTCCTCCTCCGATGGACCAGCAGCAGCAGCAGCAGCAGCAGCAGCCGCAGCAGCCGCAGCAGCAGTACCAGGTGGGCCCACCGCCGCCCCAGCAGTGGCCGCCGATGATGGCCCCGCCGCCGCAGTACCAGCAGCAGCCGTACCAGGCGGCACCTCAGCCGCCGCAGGCGATGTGGAACCACCAGCCCTCTCAGATCCCGCCGCCGCAGCCACAGCTGCAGCAGCAGGCGATGCAGCAGCAGATGCAGCAACAGATGCAGCAGCCCATGGTCCAGTACCACCAGGCCGCGCAGCCGCCCCAGGCCCAATACGCTTCGTCCGACGAGATCCGGACGCTGTGGATTGGGGACTTGCAGTATTGGATGGATGAGAATTTCCTTAACAGCTGCTTCGCTTCGACCGGGGAGGTATAAATCCTATTTGATCATTCTTCTTTATTGATTTCGTATGGAGTATTTTGGGTTTTTTTTCCTTATAGTAATTGTTGCTTAGTACGCCATTGGAATTTCAGAAGGATTAATATATTAGGTACATGATGCGTTGAAGTTATTTAAAATATAATTGCGATCTGATAGTAGTTTGTATCGAATGATTTGTGGCTGGTGAGATTTAGGGCATGTTTATAGTAACTAGAAAGTAGAAACAAAAGGCTTCTGTCATTTCACTATGATTAGAATAACGTTTTTTTTTTGTGGTTAAGTTCCGTAATCATGTAACTAATAAACCAGAAGGCGGAGTTGATTTTCTTTATTTTGTTTGTCAAAGAAAGTGAGGGAATAAATTAATAGCATGACTTGTCTTGGTATATTAGTTTTCAAAATGGCTAAAAAGTAAAAACTAGCTTTACTTGTGAAGACAGCTGAGTGTTCACTCTTTGAACAAAGAGTGTCCACTCTTGTGAAGACAGCTGAGTGTCCACTCTTTGAACAAAGAGTGTCCACTCTTGTGAAGACAGCTGAGTGTCCACTCTTTGTGCAATGCACTTCTGACTCTGAGCAAATTTGTCTTTTTGGGAGAAGACATCGAGGAATTATGTGTTATATTTCCGTGCTTTTAAGATACCAGCATTGTCCTTGTAATTTGGGTTGTGTTTTGGTTGCATAGGAAGTGAAAGGGAAAGAAAGTAAAATGAAAATAAAGAGAACTAAAAGTTTATGAAAAGAAAGAAATTCTATATAGTTTTGCAATATCTTGCGAGTCTCGCTGTCATCCGGCAATCACATTTTGCCGTCGTGATCCAGCATGTTATGGTGGGATCTAGCTGTTATTTATACTCTTTTAAACTCCTCCCACTTCCATTGCCCCTAGGAAAAGAGATAAAAAAAAGAAATATTATTTACTATTTTTCTTACCTTCTTTTTTGTTTTCATTATCTAAACAACATTAGTGAACTTATTCATGTTCCCTCCCTTTTGGTTGATTTCTCTCATACGAACACCACAAGTTGATTGTACAAACAACCACTGTTGACGTTTAATTATGTGCTAAGCAACATCTTTTTTTTAGTTTCTTAAACATGGATACATTGAAATATACCATAAAAGATTGCTGAAAATGATGTGTTCATTACATGTTGTCTGCCAGTATCTTGGTATGCTATACGATGCTGATATTTTTCTGAACAGCCAGTGTCATGTTCATTTTAAATCGGTAAATAACTGATCTGAAAACAATTTTTTTCAAAATTTTATTTTTATTTTTTTTAATTCATATGCTTTCTGTGGAAGGTCACCAGAAGCTGTTGTTTTCAAACTATTCATTTATCTTGTTATAATGCATGTTGGCTTTTCTTGATTTTCTGTAACTTGTTATTGCAGCTTGTTTCGTCAAAAGTCATCCGAAATAAACAGACTTCACAACCAGAGGGTTATGGTTTTATTGAGTTTGCGACCCGTGCAACTGCCGAACATGTTCTTCGGACTTATAATGGCCAGATGATACCTAATTCTGAGCAGACTTTTAGGCTAAATTGGGCTTCAGCGGGTGAGAGACGTGGAGATGATGGTCCTGATTATACTATATTTGTTGGAGACTTGGCTGCAGATGTTACAGATTACATCTTACAGGAGACGTTCAAAAATCACTATCCTTCGGTGAAAGGTGCTAAAATAGTTACTGACAGGGCCACTGGGCGCTCCAAGGGTTATGGTTTTGTTAGGTTTGGAGATTTAAATGAGCAGACACGTGCTATGACTGAAATGGATGGAATGTACTGTTCTTCAAGGCAAATGCGGGTTGGTCCAGCTACAACCAAGAAAAATATGGGTGCTCAGCAAAATCCTAATAAAGGTATGATACAACAGACCAAATTATTTATATTCATTTCATCTTCCATGTGTTTTCATTGTATATCATTTAATAATCTCTTATTCTGTCAGGTTTATTTTTGAATCATGTTAACTGATGAATGTTTGTCTTGTCCATCTCCTAATCACTATTACCATTTCTTCCAATCAGTATGAGGAACTGTTTCAATATATAGCGTGTCATTTCCTTCCTGTTTCTTTGATAAATATCGACCATTTAGCAATGGTTTGAATAACAGAAGGCTTGTAGTAATTCATGTTGTCTCAAAGCAGGATGCCATGAGGCTATCTTCTCTTAGAGACCACAACAAACTTCAGCCGAGATGCATTTCTCTATAAGTGCGTGGCTTTGGTTAGGTCAGTGCTTTTGATTATGTCATGTTTTGGCCATTAATGCTACGTTTTATGTGTAGCATTTTTATGCTATGCTTGGATATACTTTTTTAGTTTGTTAAACAAAAAAATTGCCTATTATCCCAAAGTTTGTTATCTGTTTCAGTGTTTCTGCAGAATTAGAGAGTAATGTTGTCCTCAGTATTTCTTTCCAGCTTCTTACATTTGTCAGCCATATTGGGTCACATTTTGCTGATCTCATTTTAAGTCCTCTTATTAGGCCAGCTTTCAAGGGCACTGCTAAAGACCTACTTAGTTCAGTTGTTTCAATTTTTTTTTGTTGAATTACTGTACATGAATCCTTTTCCCAGTTTATTTATTTTTGATTCATCGTTCTGGTTATCCTTCCACCAAAGAAAGTTTCTGAACCATATTTCTTTCCAGCTTCTTACATTTGTCAGCCATATTGGGTCACATTTTGCTGATCTCATTTTAAGTCCTCTTATTAGGCCAGCCTTCAAGGGCACTGCTAAAGACCTACTTAGTTCAGTTGTTTCAATTTTTTTTGTTGAATTACTGTACATGAATCCTTTTCCCAGTTTATTTATTTTTGATTCATCGTTCTGGTTGTCCTTCCACCAAAGAAAGTTTCTGAACCATAGTTCTGTTATTACTTGACTATATAATCTGTACATGTTGTTCTTCATAGTTCCTGGTGACTGAAACTGTGGTGTTCAACCTCTCTTCAGATTCTAGCCACAGTTTTAGTGCATGGATGTGCCTTTCCGTAGTAGTGGCTTGGTTTTTTTTTTTTTTTTTTGGTCGCCGATGGGGAACCCTTGTTCAGATCAGCATTTTTTTCTGTTCTTTTTTTTCATATATTTCTTTATCATAAGACTTTGTTAGATAGTAATTTTCCTTGAATCCATGGAATTTTAGAGCAATGATAATCATTTTTTGTTGTCACTAATATTTTATTTTATTTTTAATTTTGTTTTTTTTTTTTTTGGGGGGGGGGGTGGGGGTGGTTTAGGTCTTTGTCTATGTCCTCTCTAGAATTAGCCATTTAGAAGCTTATACAATTCAATGGAAGATTAGGCAAAAGAGAAATCAAAGATTCAAAATGATTGCAATAGCAAATGTAATAAGTGTCTGTCTTGGCATTTGATGATCTTATATTGCACATTTCTCATTTGATACTTCCGTGCAAACAAGCTACCTGAGCTGTTATCCTCAATCCTTTAGATTATCCTTGGTCTCCTTCTTTTCAGTGTCTGTCAATGTCCTGATATTTTGACTTTCTTGGGTGATTAGATATTTGCAAGAAACCAGAATGCATGGTGGATGTCAATTCAATAAAGTAATGGATCCAATTTCTTGATTTGATTGCATAGAGATAGTATTTGACTTCTGTTTACTGTTGGATTTGCTAACTGGTGGAATTTTTATGTCCAAATAGATTGATTGGTTCACAACTTTGCAAGGTTTTGGGGTGTGTGCATGTGTCTGTTTGTATGATGGGTGGGTAGTGGATGGATGGGGTTGTGGGATTATTAACACCTTGATTTGTTTCAGAATATGATCATATTTTGGACAACGATTCTGCTTAGTGGCAGCAAGGTCTTTCCCGAAATTTGAAGAACCTTAACATGCATGGTGGGTAATCTGAAGTGGTTGAATGATTTTCATTCCTCAATTTGCTTTGCTTTACTTTGTCTAGAAGTAGTGATAGTCATCTTCTCATCATATAGGAATTGATACAACTGGAGTTGCCCTTTTTAACTTCTTGTCTCAGCCATGTTATTGCCTGAGACGTGAAGATGACTGTCTAGTCCTTACCCGGGAAGTTGAGAGGATCCAAGTTCCATAAAATAATTTGGAAGATTTTGATTGACTGATTAAAACTTTTTAAGATTTTAATAACATTCTTTGGTGCTGCCCTTAGCATTTTTTTGTATGTCTAGTTAAGCATACTTTTGCTTCCAAAGTTGTATTTGGTTGATCAAGTTAGTTGCTTCAACTTCTTAATGGAAAAACATGAGCTATCTTGTTTTCACATTTGTTTATTCATGAACTTTGTATGCTCTTTTGTTTGCCATTTCTTTTTCCTTGCTTTTTCTCCTGATCAGTGTTCTAAAAGAAGGTTTAAGCGGTCGATTAATCGTCCGCTTAAATGTTTTCGGCCTGAAACCGAGCAGAACTTGAAGAAAGCGGTCCGATTACTCAGTCAGGTGATTAATTCGCTTAAGCGATGATTAAGCGTCTAATCGGTGATTAATTAACGTCCGTTTAAACGCTATTCAATCATTTTCTAAATGGATTCGAATTTTGAATCCATTAAGCTAATTGAACTCAAACCCGATCCAATAATTGAGGATATAAATGGTCACGTGTTGGAGAATTAGGGCTCGCGAGCCCTAATATCCGCAATCTCGATCCTCCTGCGGCGACGACGAAGCTCCCGAATCTCACAAAGAAGCTCTCAATGCTCACTGCGACGAGAAGGCAAAGGTCCCGAAGTCCTAATTTTATCTGAAGCTCTCGAAGCTCACGGCGGCGACGATCCTCCTGGGAAATTAAAGCTCCCAAAGCTCGATGACGAAGAAGTTCACAAAGCGTTAATCCTCCTATGGCAAACTCTCCTTTCGACGACGACCTCCCCTTGCGGTTGATCCTCCCACTGCGACCTCCCTCTTTGTCGACAAAGATCTCCCTTGTGATTAGCTCTCTGGTCAGCAGCAAAGCGTCAACGATGACCTTCTCATGCGTCAACGACGACCTTCCCTTGATTAGCTCTCTCTCCCCCTCGCGTGCACGTATTTTGCCTAAGTTCTTACCAATGGTCTTTGTTTCTTTAATAGGCTGATGAGTGCCTCAAGCATGGGCATGATAGAGTTGCATCTAGCAATAAACCAAAGTTGTTGGAAGTATGTTGCTTTTTGAAAGAAATACATATATTTGTTCATTAAAAAGCATTTTTTTAACTATAGTTGTTGGAGGAGGAGGTACATTGATGTACTTCGAACTGATTGTCATTGTTACTTTTAAATTCTTCTTAGTTCTAGCAATTTAATTTTTCAAGTAATGTTTACTATATCTTTTATGTTTTTTTTTAAGAGTTTATAGAACTCATATTTTCATTTTTAAGTATTATCATATTATTATATATTAAAATAATAATAAAACGTGTAATCCGTTTAATCACCGTTTAAACCGTTTAAGCATTATGCGCTCCCGGACGCGCGCGCACTGAAACCGCTTTTTAGAACATTGCTCCTGATGATTGGCTCTGTACATGAATAAAATTGGTAACAAGATTGCGGATCTATAAGTTGCTTTTTTTCTACATGTTTTATTGCTTCCAAGGACCATAACTGACTGAATGCATGCATTAAAGTAACTAAGCACATGGTTGTAATATTTTCCAAGTCCAAGATTATAGTATTTCACCTGTAATGTTATTTGCAGCTTCTCTTACAGAGTACACAAGGAACTGACTCCGAGAATGATCCAAACAATACAACTGTGCGTACATTGTTCTACTTTTATATAAAAAGCTGAAAGTTAAGCCCTACGATACTGATATATCTGTTTGTGCTGCAGATATTTGTGGTGGGCTGGACCCAAATGTTACAGATGATGTTCTGCGTCAGCTTTTTAGTGCTTATGGAGAATTAGTGCATGTTAAAATACCTGTAGGCAAGCGCTGTGGGTTTGTTCAGTTTGCTAACAGGTCTGCAATCTCTGTGAACTTAAAAGGAGTTCCATCTGTATTCCACTTAGATCACCATTCTAGGGATATACTACAATTCTATATTGTACATGGACTATTTTGTTTCAGTTGGTACTAATTTATTTTGTCTTCATATGATTCTTTTAAAGAGCTCATGCCGAGGAGGCATTAGACAAGCTCAATGGCACTTCATTAGGAAATCAAAACATTCGGCTTTCATGGGGTCGTAGTCCGAATAAACAGGTTAAGTCTTGCTTTCCATTGAAGTGGTCAATTGTACCATCATGTTATTTTGGATCAAGGGGCCTTTAACCTTGTTTGGTGAATTTTCTGTTTTCTTTTTTCTTCTTTCCAGCCACAACAAGATCATAACCAGTGGAACAATAACTATTATGGTACACCCAGGGCTATGATGCATATGGGTACCAACAACCTCAAGATCCAAACATGTATGCATATGCGGCATATCAAGGATATGGGAACTATCAGCAGCAACAGGTATGACAGTCCTGCTTGTGATTATTATTTTTTGTTTTTAGCACTGTTTCTTTGTTCATCCATAATTGGTTGAAGCCTGTTTAAGTATCAATGTTTTTCCTGCTGGTCTGCAATATATGTATTAACATTGTCAAAAATTGCTGTCATCCGGCTCTTCGAACTTTGAATGGTACAATGGTCTGTAAGAATATTGGTTTGTCAAAATGTGTTGTGGTGGAACTTTGTTATGCCATTTTTATGTTAATTAACATACATGTGAGTGCAAACATTGGTCAGTCACTTTTTCAGCATTTCTCCATTCAATGATGTTAAAACAATTTAAGTTTAAAAATAAAATATAAGCCCTACACAAATGTTTGGTTAACCTATCAAATTTTGCATTTGGAGGCAGAAAGAGTAAGAGAGGAAGGAGAAAGGAATAGATCTTACTTGGAAATTGACAGATCTCCATGCTACTTTGTGATCTTCCTTGGTCTTTTGGATGCAATGGGAATTAATGGGTTGTAGTTTGAGATCTACCCCAAACCAATCGACAGTAGGATTTAAATACAATGGGTCCAGCCTAAAATCCCAAACCATTTAACTTATTTAATTGTTCCGGGTTCCAAACCTAACCTGTCTAACCTATTTTTGAATTGTAAAGATAGGTACTCTTACATTAAGCCCCCTGTGGATTCTAAATTTGTAAAATATAAATAATCATCCTTGCTCATTTATAATATGAACATCATAACATGGTTCACAGTCGCGGTCTCGGCCGTCGACTCGGCGGGCACTGAGACGGATCGGTCTCGGTGACTCGGATCGGTATCAGGCGATACGCGCAAAACGCTACATAGAAAGCTAAAAAATTCTGAAAAAATCACGATAAATCTTAAAAAAATGTAGACATCCATATTCATGTATCACATGTCCAAAATATATCACTTAGCACACTAAACATAAAGCGCAAGTATAAATACACGCGTCGTCGGTAGAAGCATATCAAAATACATGCACAATATAGTAAATGAACAAACTACATTCATAAATACATGCTAATGTAGTTATTTCCACATTGAATTGCGATGTGGCACAAAATTATCATCATATAATGCCGAATCGACCGAGTCAATTCCGATTCTCGGCCTACTCAGTCTCCTCTGAGTTGAGTCGACCGACTCGTGACTCGGACTCGTCTCGGAGTGGGCCGAGACGGATACGACTCGGCCGACTCGTCTCCGACTCGGCCGAGTCTTTGAACCATGCATCATAATTAACAGGAAAGTCTTGCATCATACTTATAATCTAAAATATATCGATAAATATTTTGTAATCTTTTACAATGTATTCCACATTTGGCACAAAATTTTCATTATACATTGATGTATTGCTATAATTATCGCACTAGGAGCTCATTCAAACTGAAACTGAAATTTTTGAAACTATCCGATACCCAACTCACTGAGGGGGCGGAATCCGGGTTCGCACCAGTTTTGTGGGGTGTTGATATTATAGTATATATTGAAACTTGCGCAGTTAACCTTAAGAAAATAGTGATTAGGATTAAGTATTTGGTGTGACTATGAAGGACTAGCAAACCTATTCATGTGAAAATTTCTTTTAAATGGTTGCTTATTATGTCATTGATCGATCAATTTCTCCAGGCTAGCGAGTAAATAAACTCTTCAGAATCCAAATGCAGTTCATTTACTGGTCCAGTTTTACAGCAATTTGTTGTTAGAATTAAGGCTGGCATTGGTCCCAAGTTAAGTAATTAAATGACCACAACCTATTTTTTTCTCACTTTTATAAGATTAACTACAACCAATTAGGCATCTCAATGGGAAAAATGAGAATATGAGTTCAGTTTTGCTGTTGATTTTAACTTCTCTCGGGCTTCTCGACTAGCCCCAGTCCATGTATGTTTGTATAAAAGTAAATTGCAGAATATGAAAAACTTTGTAATTAAATACAAACAAAATTGATTATGCAATTGGATTGTGAGTTCAGTTTTTCAAGTATGTTTATCTATATGTTAGCAAACGGAACCAATCAGTATGTGGAAGTATGTCATCTGATCAGAGTGAATTACAAAAATATCCGTGAACCTTTTCTGTGTGCGAGGGCATCTAATGTCAGGAGCGAGGGCATCATCTAGTATTTACAATGCTAAGTTTTGCTTTGGATTTTGGATTTTCTTGTTTAATTAACTGTGCTTCAACCCTGCAGTAATCTTTATGCTGGTTGGCCTGAGGGCTTGTAATCTTTATGCTGGCTGCCCCGCCTGGTCTCGGGAGGGATAGTTTTGCGTTCCGAAGGCGGTGTTGGTTCTGAAATCTGGAGGAAGGATGCGTTTACCATTGAGTGTAACTTTAGTTCTTGTGACTTCTTATGTTTACTTTGGAGAGGGGTGGGGTTTTGGTTTTCTTCTATTTGAACCTGCTTAAACTTCGTTAGAGAGGAATTTGATATTTTGTTTGGGATTGTCGTGTTTATCGTGTCCTATCTGGTTAAAATTTCTATTCTGCTCATCAGTTTTTATTATTTTGGGTGTTTTACCTCATGTTATGGCTGAGTAATTTTTCCTTCCAAATATTTATCTTATACTTTATATTCTACTGCATGCGTTGTTTGCCTTGATGTTGAGTGTGGTTGCTGAATTGTTTTGAAGCTACTAGTGAAGTGCAAAGATTTGA
The DNA here is from genome assembly GCA_038442645.1 of Agave tequilana. Classification (NCBI taxonomy): domain Eukaryota; kingdom Viridiplantae; phylum Streptophyta; class Magnoliopsida; order Asparagales; family Asparagaceae; genus Agave; species Agave tequilana. The sequence goes on from JAVJIF010002652.1 coordinate 195,950, forward strand.
AGCTACTCCCGAACATTAATCCAAGGTGTAATTGCCTGATTAATTCAGCTCATGGTTGGTCATTTTAATTGTTGATGTTGTTTAATCATTATTCTTATCATTATTATTTTGTTTTTGAACATTGTCAGCCCAGTGAAACGCCAAATCTTTCATGAGTCCTGTTTCTCTGCAGCTAAAATTAGACAATCCTATTTGTTTACAGATGATTCAGTTCTTCATTGTTGGCTGAATTTTTTTTTTTTTTTTTTTGGGGGGGATTTCCAGATCATTGTTTAATACATTTGCAATTCATAAATACATTGGAGAAAAGATGGAACACCAAAATGCACAACAATCTAAACCTATTTATTAAGTATTGATTGAGAAAAACGGTTACAAAATGATGCTAGGTATGCATTAACAGTGTTTGCGCAGGTAATTTGTAAGTAAATAACTCAGCATTAAATGAAATATATTTAGTCACCTAAGAACATAAAGCAATACAATAATTTAACATCATTATCGAGCTTTCGCTAATTCAAGTGACAAAAAATAAAAATTTCTGAATATTTAACTTATTAAAGAATTGGAAACCTTTCTTTCAACAGGATATAAAAAGTGAGTTTTGGAGGGGGGGAAAAAACAGTTAACGGCATTTCTGTCGTAGTTTTGCGAAGGATCAGGTCTCTTTTTTTTTCAGGAAATTGTTGATGAGGACCTGTTTCGCAATACTTTAGAGTAAGTTTTTCTAGTCAAAAATTATGTTTTCAGAAATTTAATATTTACATTCCCACATTTTTATTAATACATACCCATCTTCGTATCTGAATTGTGTAGGATAGATGTGAATGTTAAATAGTTAGATAATTCTCTATATCTAAATGGAGTTACCTACATTATCAAGTTTAAATATAGATATTAGATTAAAAAAAATATCTAAGAAATACTAAAGTATAAAAAAAATTTACAAACGCTGGAAAAAGTTATTGAGCCCTATTCGATTAGCAATCAAGACAAAATGATCAACCTTTCCCGTCTAGCCCTCGCCCAGCCTAATCAGATGTCCACAGCCACTCCGACCGTACATTACATCTTTATCAGAAAAAAATTTTGGATAACAAAATAGAACTTATTAAGAAAAGTTCAAGGTTATTATCTCAAAAAAAAAAAAAAAAAATTAAATTAAAAAAATAATAATTTACTATACCTAAATCTCTCACTTTCAAATCCCAAAAAGAAGTTTGAAATTTAAAAAAACAAAAACAAAAACAAAATTAACAACATTTATCACCAAGACGAATCCATACATTACACAAAATTTATAGACCAACTTTCTTATATTGCATCACTGCACGATTTTCTCAATCGTGCATTGCACGTGCCAAAGGAAGTGGGGGGAAGAAAACAGACTAAACAGTGACCTCCATTCTTCAACCTCAAGATCAGTTTCTAATCCACGAACAGTGCCAGAGTCAAAGCAGAAGCATATTTGAAGTAGTAGTCATTTTTAACAAAAAAAACCAGAGTCAGAGCCCATTTTTAACTAGTGAATTCCAATTTGTTCACCTAGTTAAAAAAAAGGAAGCAACCCTTCCATTCTCTCCACTATGTCGTTCATGACAACGTCATCATCATCATCCTGACCCTTTCCAATAAAAGCCGCAGCCTCCTCATTCATTGATCTAAAGCTCTCAAGCCCCCACGCGCATGATCTCTCTTCTCCTGCAGTACACTTTGGGATCTTCGATGGGTGCAGCTCTTCGACACAGGAACCATAGTCATCGTCGTCAAGCTTCCGCTTTGCGATTCGCACACGGAGCCTCCTCATGACGAGTTGATTAGGCTTCAGTTTGAGCCAGAAAGCCTTGTCATTGTCAAAGGAGCGTGGTAGCCTGCTGCCGGTCACGTCCTTGGCTTTCACAGTCTCCTGTCGCCGTCGCCGGGGGTCCATCAGTGGCATCATCGTTTGTGAAAGAGATGAGATTTATGGAGAGAGGAGCAGGCGATGAGACTATTTATGAAGAATGTGGCGGGGGTTTTTGAAGTTGGGTCGGAATCCTAATTATAGTCGGAGACACAGGTTCTAATTCTATAGCCCGTATCCTAATTATAGTTGAGGCCGAGTATGGGAAGTACAAGATAACAGAGTTAGTTTCTTAACTGAGAAACAAAATCCCGCTCTTCATTATTGAAGCTGAAACTACAGCTGTGATTTTGGCACGTGCCGTGCACGTGCAGCAGAACTTAAATTTGACTACTCACAGCCTTTCCCCACAGGCCAACACAGAAAAAAAACTAAAAAACAAAACAAGCAAGGAGATCCAATTAACATTGCAATGTTGCGGTAAACTGGGTAAACTATCAATGACACTCAGAAACAGATTTCACGTCAAAATGTATACAGAAGTTGATAACAATACATGAGTGGTATACGAGAACAACTTTCCTCATTACATAATAATTTAGCCTGGCTTCTTCAAATTCAAACAGTTGTCTGCTGCTTGGTTGAACAACTCCTGGACCTGCTTCAACTCCTGTTCTGGGAACAACCACCACCACAAGATATGTCAGGTACACAACCAGAATATATGAATTAAAAGAAGGCTTATTTTCTCAATAAGCCATTAAATTTTCATGATTTTCTCAACCAAAAAAAAAAAAACCTTAAACTTATGAAATCCCAAAAATACACCCGTAAACTATTTGTCTCTCAATTTAGTATCGCAACACTGTTACCAGTCATTGCGGAATGACTTAATTACACCCGAACTAACGGTAATATGGTCATTTAATTTAATTTAAAATAAGGAAATACATGATGAATTAAGGGCAAGGGTAATATGGTCATAAAAATGACACGTGAATACCCCAAATGGAGGGGTCACAGAGAAGGGTTTTTCTGCAAATGTTAAGAACAGTTTTTTTTTTTTTTTCAGTTTTTTTTCTTTTTTTCTTTTTTTTGTTTTGTGTGTGTGGGGGTGGTTGGGGTTGGTTGGTATTCTAGGATTTTGTAAATTGAAGGGGGTTTTCTGAGAAAACTGTGATAGTTTAGGGGGATATTACCTTAAAAGAAATCAGAAAAATAAATCATAACAAGTTACAGGGACAGATTATGCAATGAAACATTTGTATATGGGGCACTGCAATGAAGTATTCCTTGTATTAATTTTTTGAAGTTTCTCCATTCTCTCACTGCTACATCTTGTTGTCATGCTACAGCTTTGCAGATTGCTGATTACGTGAGACATCTTTCTGTCACTAAATCAAATTAAAAACATGTTTCATCATTCATAAACAGGAATCAAGACCCTTCAACCACAAAATGATGCACAGTAGCTACAAGCGACGCTATGAACCGATATAGAGATATTAGTTATATCAGTATCATTAGTTATATCAGTATCAAGGTATGGTTGGGTGTAATTATGCAGTTTAATATTCTTAAAAACATTAAAAAAGATAAATACCTGCAGCCTCCAATTGCTTCTGAAGCTCCTGTCCCACAGCTCCATTCTCTGCCTGCACATTTTAAAACAAGCGTTTTAGAGAAACTAATACCATAACAAGTCTCTCCCATCTTACTTAACTATGAAAAGTAAAGAACCTAATAATTAGGATTGTTAGGTTGAAGGCCAGTACATTATACAACTGAATTTGTCAGGATCAGAGTTCAACACTACAGATATTCCAGATGAAAGATAAACCAGTTTCGTGGAAAGCAAGCTCATACATCAGCAGCAAAATCTAAGAATACAAACCACCCAAACCCCTCCCCCACCCGCACACGACCACACACTACTAGCATATGTTTGTTTAGTGTTTTTACAAGAGTAATGAGGAGGAGGAGGAGGAGGCTGCTTCTCCCTCCATTTTTCACCTCTCCCTGCCGCCATATCAGAACTCTGCAGTCCTAATTTCCCTCCCTATTTCCCTTTTTGTAGCATCGGCAGCACCGAGCAGCAGAGAAGGCTGTTTCAGTGATCTGCAAGACTGCAACAAATACTCGCATCCGCCTGTCTTTGCCTGAGAACTCATCTGGGCAACCTTAGCCCAAGGCGATGCATGCCGAGTGCCACTCTGCCTGGGAGCATGCGCACACAAAAAATAAAGTGGAAAATAAAAACTACTAAGAAATTAAAATTAAAGTAAATAAATAAGGCTGTATTTGGCTGGTAGAAACCCAATTAGAGCTAGAAGCCTGAAAAACTGGTAGAATTAGCTGGTCTACATTTAGCTGAGGAAACTCAAGACTCCAAATTTTTACTAGTTTCCAAAACTGTCAGTTCTCAAATACCACATTGGATAAGCTTCTAGGTCGAGCTTCTAAAATGTGAAGTGGAAAACCAAGTTTCTAAATGCATTGGATCTGCAAAGTTTAATTTTATTTTTTAAAAAAACTCTAGAAACTCAAGTAATTAATACATGCCTGTTACCTTTCTATTGGGAGTTACACGGTTTAAATTCCTTAAGTTCCTAGAAACCATACACTAGCATGGCCAATAAACCCAAATTTCTTCATGTTGCTTTATAAGCTAAGGAGACCTAAGGTTTCATGGTTTTCACTAGTTTTCTTCTGGCCAAACACAACCAGATAAAGGAGGAAGACGTTTGAAGTTCCATTTGTGTAATTTAATTTACTTCCGGTAAAAGGTAATGGAATGGAGGAAAAAGAAGAAAAGTAAAAGGTTTGAGGTTGTTGCATATTCATGGAGCTTACAAAGTAAACTACCTTCTAATAGCAACTTAAATGATTGATTGAGATCTATGTTATAGAAGTACCAAAACCATTTGAGGTATGATTCATGTATTTTATTACTTATGCAGCCTCTCTCTCCCTCCCTCCAAGCCCACCCTTCTAAGTAAAACTCACCGGAACCTTGACAAATGACACGGTTGAATTTGTAACTTTAAGATGAACTGAGCATATCGGAATGAAATAATCAGGCTAAATTTGTTATTGTAGTAATAGGATCTTTAAATTCAAGAGAAGGGAAAAGTTAATCACTTAACCTGGAGTTCTTCTATTCTTTTTAATTGTGCCTCTTCCCCTCCAGACAGTGGCAGTGCAGCAACAAGCGCGTCGAACTGCAAAGAAGCAAAGGAATAGGTTACTGGCGAAAAAAATTATAGATTCCCTGCACTTACAGGACACTTGATAAGAAGAAAGTGACTTCTCAGATAAAGATAAACCTTCTTTGCTGCCTGAACCAATGCCACACTCATTAGCTTTGCTTGTTCTGCAGTGTTCACTGTCTCCTCTGACAGATTAGCAGAGGAGTTAGCAGGTGGTTCAGGATAATTAGGAGAAAGTTGAACAGGTGGGGCATCTCTTTGCAGTGTTCCAAATGTGTTCAATGTTATAAAAGCAATTGTATTAACTTGTTCTTGTAGCTGGGAGATAATGTCCATGATACAAAGTTAAGAATAAATATGTCCCTGAAGGATAAACAATAAGTACAAGAAATAAGTGTCAGATTTTTTCTGTAAATATAAATGAGAGAAATAATACTGTAAGAGAAAAGGGATAAGGTAAATACTAATAAACCCCTCCAAAATCAAGTTTTTAACACATTACCCACTCCCCACGCCACCACCCCCCCTTCCGCGGCTCCCAAAACCCCACAAAACAACAGAATAATTTTTTATTATGAATATCTATGTAGCACGGACACGGATACGAGTGTCAGACATGCCACAGACACGAACACGAGACACGATAAAATCCAAAAAAAAGATACGGAGACACGGCAAACAATATTTAATTATTATTATATATAGATAAATTTTCACCCAATTAAATCTCATCCACAATTTTTCACCTAATTAAATCATATATGAGTCAAAAGTATCATATATATTAAATCAATTAAATCTCTCTCTGCGCTCTCTCTCTCCCCCCTCTCTCTGAGAGAGAGATATATAGATAGACAAAAAGCGGAAAGGGGGAGAGATCATCGCAGAGAGAGAGAGATGTGGAGAGAGAGAGAGAGAGTGAGAGAGAGAGAGAGAAGGGGGAATTACCTCAAATCAACGAGCTTCAAAGAGAGATCACCAGATCTAGACTCACAAGCTCAAGGCCCACAAGCTCCACCGGCTTCCGATCCACCACCAGACCAAACCCACCACCACATCGAGAACACGACCACTCAACCAACGACGATGGCGAGTCAACAAGATCAGCTCCACCAGAGGACGACAGCGAGATCAACTCACCAGAGGACGGCGAGCTCAGCTCCACCAGAGGACGGCGAGATCAGCTCCACCAGAGGGCAACGACGAGATCAGACCACCAAAGGACGACGACGACGGAATAGACGACGAGATTAGCTCCACCAGAGGATGATGGCGAGATCAGACCACCCAACTGATGATGACGACGAGATCAGCTCACCCAACCAACGACGACGAGATCGGGATCGATTAAGGAATTTTGGGGGAGAGATAAGGTTATATATGGATATCGAGTCGGATCGGGTCTGGTCTACCCGACCAATAAACCCACAACCCAATCCAATAAACCCGTGTCGGGGCTGTGTCCAGGACCTGTTTTGACTGTGTTCGACGAGTCAAACGAGTTGACTCGTGTCGAACAAGGTCAAAACGTGTCCGGCACGTGTCCGTGTCCGAAACGTGCCCGACATGGACACAGAGGCCCGCGCGCACTGTCCGTGCCATGGTTCAAAGTGTAAGTCTCGGTCTCGGCCACCGACTCGGCCGGCACCGAGACGGATCGGTCTCGGCGACTCGGATCGGACTCGGACGATATGCGCAAAACGCTTCATAGAACACCAAAAAAATTATGAAAAAATCATGACAAATCGTAAAAAAAATGTAGACATCAAAATTCATGTATCACATATTCAAAACATATCACCTAGTACTTAAAATATAACGTGAAAGTATAAATATAAGCGTCGTCGGTAGAAAGATATCAAAATACATGCATAATATAGTAAATTGCACAAAATAATTCATAAGTACCTGCTAATATAGTCATTTTCATATTGAATTACGAGGAGGCACAAAATCATCATTATCATCATCCCCGCGATACGTATAGAAAGTAGGTATATAGTTTTCATAAGGATAATAATATGTTTGTGGGTGAGATCCTGTAGGCTGAGATGATTGGCCAGAGGATCCACTATCAGAGTAATATGACGGTAGGGGTTGTGCAATATCAGCTCAATGGTGATAATACCCAAAACCTCGATATTCAGTGCTGCTAGTAGAATATTCACAAGTGTTAGAATAATCAGTGCCAGAATATTGACCAGATGTCCAACCCAACCCCTGTAAATGTCCTTCAAGACTATGATGACCATGTGAGTAGTTATCATGTCCACTCGAATAATCATCGCTAGAACTGAATCGACCAACCAATCCAAATGCCTACGCTGTTGCGAAATCTCCGCCCGGACTCCATGATCTGTATCTTGTGTGGCATACTATTCTGAATCCCATGTCATAGCACTACCTCGTTTGCTTCCACCAACACCTTGAGTCTCTTCATCATTACCGTCATCACCTCTATAACCGCCGTCATCATCACCACCATCACCGTCATTACTGCCGTCATCATCACCGCCATCACCATCATCATCGCCATCACTGCCATCACCGTCACTTTCGTCACTACGACGAATACCTTCATCCAACCAACCTAAGTCATCTGGTGGTAACATTGGTTGTTCTCTCTCACGAATTCACTCATCCAAAATATCATCATTGAAAAAATTGTTCAGATCAATTAGGTTGTAATAATCATCAGTGTCGCTTTTGCATATCAAGTTTCTTACTCGCAACCGCATATTATAATGCACAAATACTAGTTTATGCAACTTGTTCATTGCCAACCGGTTACGTAATTTTGTATGAATCAGCGACCACGTGCTCCAATTTCTTTCACAACCCGATGAAAAAGATGTTTGGCTTAAAACTTTGATGGTAATTTTCTGCAGATTGAGAGCTTCTTCGCCATAATTAATCCACCAATCAGCTGGAAGAGATTGTTGCACTGCTCTTCTAGTCAGTGAGCTTCCAAATTATTCAACTTCATCTACAAATAATTTTATCTGTGAGAATATACATCATAAATGTTAATATTTGCATAACATTATATCGATGAAATAAATAAATTATTATTACCCCATTAATAGCTCTTGCTTATTTATTCAAATCTGGTTTCAATCTTTTAATGACCTCCTTTAATTCATTTCTCATTTCTGTATGTGTAGAAAATTTTTTGAATATTGGAGTGCTGATTTAAAAAATATGCTGCAATAATGTAAGCACATGATTGTTATGATATAACAGTTTCAATTTCTAGTCAACAAATATGATTTCAAGGCAAATGAATTACCAGCAGCATGCAAGTGTTTATGCAATTGTCCCTCCCATCTTCTATCAATAATATCTCAGTACTTCTTCTAGTTCTTATTTGATGTCTTTATAGCCAATTTTGCTCTATCCATAACTTCATATATAATAGATATAATGTAGGTTTCTTATCCTGGTCTACTATCTTCAAGACTCTAACAAGAGGATCCATAATATTTTGGACCTCTTTTGCCTTCTTTCAAAACTGGTCAGTCAGAATGAGATTAGAAACCTTATCTCGCACACTTCTTCTACTCCTTTCCTTATTGAATTCACGTCATTCGGTAGGCGTACACATTCTTTTCAAATCTTGCTCATAGCGAATAAGGCTTTCAATAGAAATAAACTCGGTGGCAAACCGTGTTATACCTAGTCTCAACAAATCTCTATCTCTGGTAAATAGCTTCATTAAATTCACCACTTTGAGACTATTATAAATGAATGATGTAATCATCTTAGCATCATCTAATGTCTCGTTGACTGATTTCACAGAGCCAATATCTTTAAGCATCAAATCAATGCAATGTGCTGCACAGGGAGACCAAAACAAATGTTTTCTCTTCTTCATCAACATGTGACCAGCTGCTTTGAAACTTGACTCATTATTTATTACAACTTGCACGATATTTTTTTCACCAACTTCATCAACAACTTTATCCATTAGCGAGAATATATAATCAGCAGTCTTCGAGATATTAGTAGTATCAACAGAAGTATGGTAGATCATACTTTTATCACAATAAATCATGAAATTAACAATAGGCTTTTTATTCTGAGAAATCCAGCCATCACACATGATCGTGTGGCCATTTTGTTTTTATTGAAGTAATATATACTTCAATTTCTTTCATTTCCTCCTCTAAATATAGATTGCCAATCTGGTAGCCTGTAGGGCCGTTTACACCCCTCCGTAATAGTATTAATCATGGCTTAGTAGTAAGGACCACTATCAGCTGCATTGAATGGTGTTACATTGTAGTGAAAGAATTTTGCTATAGATTTTTCAACATTTAATATTCTCAGTTGAGAACATGCTTTTGATTGATTTCTGTTTTGTTGGAAACATATAAAGATCAATACCACGAGTTGGAATTTCAGCTTCTCTCATAGTCATATTCCGACGCAATCCACTGTTAATCCCTGATCCTGAAGGCTACGAGCTACTGTCACCAATATCAACTCCTTCTGCCAATCTTCAAGCCATTTCACGACTTTCTTTCATAGCTTGTTTTAGTTGTCTTCTTTCAACTCCTTCTAAACTATCAACTTCTTTAATTTTATTATCTGAATTTTCATGGTTCATATCATAAAAATCTTTCTCACTTAAAGATCTCATAAGTCGCTCTTTCTTGAATTTTATAGCCGCTTTTTCTTTTCTACCTTCAGAAAGATGTTGTCTCATTGTTTGAGATACCTCTTTTGATACTCAAAAGCATCCTTCCACCTGACCGGGTACATATGCTATATGTTGCTTCTATCTAGTGATACTACCATGGACTTGTTTCCCACAATAATTACACTTTAGAAGTTTTCTATTTCCACCAACAGAGGTACCATGTTCCCATCCAATATCGCGTTGCTTTGGAGCCATACTGAAATTTAAAAAATTATATGTTAAATTAAATTAAAACTAAAATTAACTAAATTAAAACAACATTAAATTAAACTGAATTAAATTAAACTAAATTAAATTAAACTAAACTAGTTTATACTAGATTAAGCTAAACTAACTTAATTACCTAACTTCAATAAAATTATTAAATTACATAACTTAATTATAATTACAAAATTTTATTAAATTAAATTAACCTAAATTAAGTTAACTAAACTAAACTAATTTAAATTAAATTAAACTCAATTAAATTAAACTAAACTAGTTTATACTAGATTAAGCTAAACTAACTTAATTACCTAACTTCAATAAAATTATTAAATTACCTACTTAATTATAATTACAAAATTTTATTACATTAAATTAACCTAAATTAAGTTTAACTAAACTAAACTAATTTAAATTATATTAAACTCAAATAATTAAAACCAGAGAGAGGAACAGAAGGAGAGAGAGGGACTGAGGGATAGAGAGAGGCACAGAGGAAAGGAACAGAAGGGAGAGAGAAACAAAGGGAGAGGGAGAAAGACTGAGGGAAGAGAGAGGGACTGAGGGGAGAGAAAAACTGAGGGGGAGAGGACTGAGGGAGAGAGAGACGAACAGAGGGGGAGAGAGACGGAGACAGAGAGGGAGAGAGAGGGAGACACAGAGAGAGAGATAAGGGACTGAGTGACAGAGAGAGGAACAGAGATGAGAGAAACAGAGGAGAGAGAGGATCAAAGAGGAGAGAAGAGGAGAGAGAGGAACAGAGAGAGGGAGGGAGACACATAGGGGGGAGAGAGGAACAGAGAGAGGAACAGAGAGAGGGAGGGAGACACATAGGGGGGAGAGAGGAACAGATGGGAGAGAGGGAGACACAGAGGGGGGGAGAGAGAGGGACTGAGAGATAGAGATTAGAAAGAGGAACTGAGAGGAGAGGAACAGAGGGAAGAGAGAGGAACAGAGAGAGGAGAGAGATCGACGGAGAGAGAAGGGGAGAGAGGGAGAGAGATCGCCGGAGAGAGGGGGGAGAGAGAGGTACCTGCGAGGGGGAGAGATCGACGTCGACGGTGACGGGGTTTTTCTTTCTGATCTAGAAACGCAGAGAGGAGAGAGAGATCGAGAGAGAGATAGATCTCTCTCCCCCTTTATGTTCGCCGGTTCACGGGTGCCGAGTCGACCCGGGTCGGGTCCGACTCGGCGTCGACTCGGTCAACTCGACCGAGTCTTACGCGACTCGGCCGAGTCGACGCCGAGTCGGACCCGACCCGGGTCGACTCGGCACCCGCCCTTCGACTCGGGCGTCCGAGTCGTTTTGTTGGTCGCCGAGTCGTATCCGACTCGGCCGAGTCCTTGATCGCTGGTCCGTGCTTCATATATGAATATCCCCATCCAAATTTTATTTGTGCTCAACTGAATATGGTGTCAACAGTTGAACATAAAAAAATTGAATAGACATGTAAACTAAGGGTCTGTTTGTTTCGTTGCAAAACGTCGCAAGTCGTAAGTCGTAAATGAGAATGGAAAAAGTGAGCTGTAGCAGAGAAAATATATTGTGTTTTACGGTGTTTGGTTGATAAAGTGAAGTGTTAATGGAAAAGTATATTGTGTTTTACAGTGTTTGGTTGATAAAGTGAAAGTGTAAATGGTAAAGTATATTGTGTTTTACGGTGTTTGGTTGGTAATGTAAAAGTGTAAGTGAAAAAGTTGACCACAAAATTAACTGTATCAATGATTTAAATATTATAAATACTATTAAATTAAATCTACTATTGCAAATTAAATTGTATTAATAAATTTGAGATAAAAAATTAATAATCTTAATATTTTATTTATAATAATAATATTAATAAAATATTAGTATAAATAGTAAAATATTACTAAAAATTAACTAAATAAATAATATAAAATTTTAAGAAAATCTAAAGAACATTAATAAAATTTTAAGAATACTAATAAAATATAAATATTAAAAAATCTTTAAAAATAATAAAATATAGTTATAATATTATAATATTAAAAATACTTGAAAATTATTATAGTATAAATTTTATTATATTATGATTGTAATATTATAGAAATATAAAATTAACAAAGTAAAATATAATTATAATTTAATAATAAATTATCATTATAGTATTATTATACTGAATTATTATTACAATATAACATAATAAAATATTAATATAATAATAAATATATTATGATATTAATAAAGTAATTTTTATATTAAAAAATAAATAATTAAACATATAATAAAGTATAATATTGTTATATTAATAAAATATTAACTCTAAATAAAATAATAAAAAATGGAATAAGTATTAATAAAATAATAAAGTATTAAATAAAATATTAAAAAATAGTAAAATATTAAATATTAAAACAATATTAAAAACAATAAAAAATTAAAGATTAAAAATATAAAATAATTAAATAAGAAATTGAACGCTATTTAAAATATTAAATATTTAATAATATTAAATTATATATTGATTATCAAGTAACTGTTTTGAACTGTAAGTGTACTACAAGTAAGAGTTACATGACCTCAAATTAACTGTAGCAACTGCAAGTGGGAAAATATGAGTGTAAAGGTGAGATTTACATGACCACAAATTTAACTGTAGCAACTGCAAGTAGGGGTGACAGAGTTCGGTTATAACCGAAATAACTGACAAAAAATCGAAACCCGAACCGAACCGAACCGCTCTAGTTCGGTTCGGTTTCGGTTTTGTGTTTCAAAAACCGAACTCGACCGAACCGAACCGAATCTCTTACCCTATATATCACCCCACCCAAATTCAATTTAGTGAATCATATAGTTCATAACAAAAACTGGTGAAAACTTATCTCATTACTTCTAACAATACCATCTTTTTTATGTTGAATATGTGAAAGTTATGTTAAGTACACCATCACAATTAAGAATAATATTTATATTAAGATAGTTCTTTTTTTCATTCTTGCCATTAAAAGTTAGTAATAATTATGTGAGTTTTGATTTAAGAGCCCAAATATAGCGTAAAAGTTTTAGAATATGAAATTTTTAATTCACATTAAAGTTAGGGTCTTTTTCTTATTTTTAATTTGGGTATTGAATATTTGAGATTAGAATATTAAAGGATGATAATATAATGGTGATTAAAAAATGTAAGAAATGATCGAAAAATATTGGCCTAACCGAAAAAACCGAAAAACCGAACCGAACTTAGTCGGTTCGGTTCGGTTACTAAGTATAATCAGTTCGGTTCGGTTTTGCAAAAATTAGCAAAAACCGAACCGAACCGACTGATGCTCACCCCTAACTGCAAGTGGGAAAAGAAGAGTTGCATTTTTCAACTTATTTTTCAGCGAAACAAACAACGGAAAATGGAAAAGAAGTTTTACGACTTGCATTTTGCGAAGTTTTGCGGCGAAACAAACACGCCCTAAATGTCACCTAAGCTATGTCCTACCAACCCAAGGCTAATGGTGTGGTTAATACGTGAATATTCACTCTGAGTATTCCATGTTCAGGTGTCAATAAAATTTGAAACCGAAGGGGAAAATCTGCAATTAAATCTTTTCGAGAAGGTTAAATGAAAAAAAAGGTTGGAGCAGGTTATCGGTAATTAAACTACGGGTTAAATCCAATGCCATTATAACAAGAAAAAATTCCTTGTGTAGTGGGACAAAAGAAAAATAATCAAGACAAATGAGATATAATTAGCATGGATAGTTGAGAAATATTACCTAATATTCTAGTCATCCCTTATTCTTTTAGTTTCATGCAAACATAAACAATAAGCCGAATACCATAAACATTGAAATGACCTGTAAAAGTTGTAATAGCTATGATCCATATATGAACCCATTCTGATGGGGAAAAATTATGATGGTGAAGGTGGTCTAATGTATATAAATATAAAGTGTATCAATGATGAGATGATATCAAATTCTCCGAATAACACAAGACTGGTACTTTAAGAGTACAAGGAAGCTGAGCTCTATAAAAGACAAAATATTCAACATCATTATTTGATTATTTTGCCAAGAAAAACTAATTAATATATATCATGACAGCAGGGCAAACTTCAGTTATTAGTTAAATTCTAGTCAAATTGAACAAATTCAAGATAGAGGCTGCATGACACAGTGACACTTAACCCTAGTAAATATCCCAAGTCCTCTACTTGTTGATGAGTGCTCAAATCATTGAATTAGACTTAGTGGGCACCGATCAAAAGTCTGGTAGCTTGTGTAAATAGCCAGTTTATCAACTAAGATGACGTACAGAAACAAATTAAAAATCTTACCAAAAAAGGAACAAAAATAAAATTTATGTCATATTTTAATCAGAGCTAATACAAAGTAAAAAACTTGGAAGGGAAAGTGATAGACCATAAAATCCCTACAGGGGCCCAAACGTTCTAAAAAATATATCATCCAACAGATGAAATACTTGAAGTACTTAATCAGATCATGGGGAATGGCTGTTTTCCATGTACGAAGATAACTTTAATCCTCAAGCACCAAAGAGCAAAGATTCTAGTCTTTTACAACTAATTACATCTTAAACATGGAAGCACCAAAATCTCATAGCATGGCATTAAGTCAAAAACTGATCTCTTAGTCAAGCTTCAATTTGATGTTCATAGTGATTAAATAACTAGTTTAGATCATCCATTAGAATGGTCTATGGTAAGTGGGATCAAGACGAGCTTGTTTGGCAATAACAAAATAAAGTCATTCCAAACTTATGTAAGAGCAGCCATGCAAACTATTGACAGTTACTTTGTTTCTTGAAAAGTTACAAGCAGCCAGTCATTTGAAGTGTAGTTAAATGTGATGGACTTGTACAATTGGATATTCTTCTTAGAACCATCAAAATATCTTTACTGTCACATTGAAATTAAAGATAAATATTTATGGCTCATCCATGTCAAATATTACCTGCTCCTCTAAAAATCAAAATAACTAAATCTCAACGAAATGCCTTCACGAGCATCGGGTTGAAGACATCATAGTTGAACCAATATGCCTTCTCCAAAACCTCAATAATTTCCCTATACAAAGAGAATGTCCAGACTAAAAAGCAAGATGATAAGTTTGCTATTGAGCATGACAGTCATCTCTAAAGCACAAGCAAAAACTATATTAGTCATAAGTTTTTTTCTTTTTTCCCCGAAAAAATAAAATATTTATTTTCTAATTTAGTAAATTGAGGGAACAGTAAAAGAAATTTACATGCTCGCGGTCGATTCAAAATGGGAGATTTTGAGTGAGTTCTCTCTTTATAAAACCACACGATTCTAAATTCTCGTGCAGCGGGATAAACAAAGAAAAATTTATTCAATAAAATCACAATAAAAGAAGTTGAAGATGAATGACATTAGGGTTTATACCTGAGTGTGGATCGCACGGAGACGCAGAGAAAAAAAAAAGAGAGAGGAAGATGAGAATTTTTTTAAATCGGATTCGACGCCGGGGGAGAGCTGCTGCTGCGATGAGGAACAGACGGTGATGGTAGGGCTGTACACGGGTCGGATCGGATTGGATTTACACAAAATCTGGATCTGATTTTGACCCGATAAGGTTCCGGGTGTAGTTTTGATCCGAACCGGAAAATTCCCCTGATCGGATTGGATTCCGGGTAAGAGAGGAAGCCTCACAAACACAATTAATAATTAACTTAATATTTTTTTTTGAGTTCTCAATTAATTTAATAACAATATAATGAATAGATAACAATTTTTCTTTCTCACAAAAAATGAATGGTTCGATACAACTAAAATATAATATAAATCAGACGGTGAAAACTATTTAGAATAACGCATAATTGAGATTTGTTCTGGACATAAACAATTTGAGAAATATCTTAATCTCATATTAAGGCTTGTCATTACGAATGCATGTGCAGAGACGATCAACACTCAGTTCTTTATCTACAAATGAAAATCACACTCATTTTCTATCAAAATATAATTGAATTGCTCCTGAGACCCATCTCAAGTGATAAAAAGAACATGATATAGATGCGCAAAAGTTATGCATCTGAGTAGGGGAGAGCATCAGTCCGGTTCGATTCAGTTTTAGCTAATTTTTCAAACCAAACCAATTAGACTTGGGAACCGAACCAACTCGAATCGATTCTGATTTCCAGTTTTTTGGCTAGGCCCATATATTTTCACCATTTTCTGTATTTTTTAATCACCATTATATTATCGTATTCTAATATCCTAATCTCAAATATCCAATGTCAAATTATAAACAAGGAAAAGACCCTAACCTAAATGTGAACTGAAAATTTCATGTTTTAAAACTTTTACACTGTATTTGAGCTCTTATTATCAAAGCTCACATAATTATTACTAATTTCTAATGACAAGAATGCAAAAAAAAAAAAACTATACTATTATAAATATTATCCTCAATCGTGATGGTGTACTTAACATAACTTTCACATGTTCAACATAAAAAAGATGATATTGTTAAAAGCAATGAGATAAGCTTCCACTAGTTTTTATTATGAACCACATGATTCAGTAAACTGAAATTGGGTTGGGTGATATATAGGTGTAAGAGATTCGGTTCAGTTCGGTCAGGTTCGAGTTTTGGAACCCAAAACAGAAACCCGACCAAACTAGAGCAGTTCAGTTCAGCTCGAGTTCGGGTTTTCAGTTCGGTCGGTTATTTTGATTATATCTGAACTCTGCTTAGCCCTACATCTGAGTTTTCTATAGTTGATAATCACAAAAGATATAGGATGGGGACACAATGTCCCTTTTTCCTTCGAGAACGTGGAACAAATAATTTGGCAAAATTTTATGACTCAAAAAGTGCATGTTCGATGCACGTGTTATATTACACGATGATTATGATGAGCATAAGTAACTAATACAGTAACTTTGTTTATTTTATTAAAGTATTAAATATCAATATAAATTTAGATTCACATATTTTAAGTTTTGTAAAATTAGATTCTTTTTAGATGGAGATTTATTTTATCGATTTTATAAAAAAACTCGTATTTTGACAACTTGTTATATGTTTATTCAATATAATTTCAAAACTCAATATCTAAATATATTGTATAAAATATAATTAATTTTTTTATATTTTTTTATCAATTACATTTCTATATATGCTCCTTATCAACGAATTGCAGAATTTCTATTTAAAATGAGAAACTCAATTTAATTAGAATTTTAACCTAATCTCTATCTAAATTTTAGAGTTTTAATTTCATTAGGTTTCTTATAAATGAAAAAAAATGCTACAACCACGTACTTTCCTTCATAATTAGGAAAAAAACTCATTTTCTTATTTTTATTCGTTACAGCCTCATCCACGTTAGCAGAAATTGATTCCTCCCAATCACCACTTATTTATATATTTTCATTTCATCTGTTGTTCTTCTTCATCGCCTCCGATGTTGCTCTCCCTTCAACTCTGACCCCGATGCAGAGTAATTCGCGAATCGATCTACGCGGTCGGTCGCCATAGGGTTGGAAAGGGGCGGGGAGCCCCCTCCGGGGTCTCGGGGGTGAAGCCGACCAAATTTTTTTGAGATCGACTTTTTGCAGATCTCGTTTGTTTTTGCTCGCGATGAGTTTGTGTTTGTGATCGATGTGACTTTTAGATTTGAAAAGCATTGGGCATCTTCGATGTCGGTGAACGGGTATCTGTTGATAATAGTGATGTTGATATGAGGACTACGACTATGCTCGTAGTCATTTATTAGAAGACTGCGATTATGATCGCGGTTCTTTTATTAATTAAAAATTAGGGCATTTTGTGAAAACTGTAATAGACAGTTTGTGTGGACTACGATCATTATCGCAGTCCTAATATAAGATGAAGAATTGTTTTTTGTGAGAACTGCGAACATAGTCACAGTCCTAATAAAGACTAAAAAAATAAGATATTTTTGTAAGAACTGCGATCATGATTGCAGTCCTAAAAAGATGCTTGTGATCATGGTTGTGGTCATATAAAGACTTAGAAACATGAATTTTTGTGAAGACTGTGATCATAATCTTTACATGATCGCAGTCTTATAAAGATTCAGAAATATGACATTTTTGTGAGGACTGTTATCATGCTCGCAATTCTAAAGACTCAGAAATATGACATTTTGTGAAGACTGCGACAATGCATGCGATTATTGTCGCAGTCCTAATAAAGACTCGTAAATATGGCATTTTGTGAGGACTGCGATCGTGGTCGCGGTCCTCTATATACCAGCAGTCTGCATTTTCGGAACGATCTGCTTTTTACGAAGAGATTATTGTGGGACATTTATGCTTTCGTCGCTGAGGAGTACTTTTACACTTGACATGTAGGCGCACATGATTGGTTTAAAAAATGAAGTGGTTGTAGCGAATTAAATTATGTAGCTCAGTCTTTTTCTAATTACGATTTGACACCGGGACTGTAGTGAAATCCCCCAAGATAATTGAGAATTGAGAAAACTTAAAGAAGAGAAAAATGAAAAAACTTATTCCTAGTTTTAAAAGCCTATTTTAACTTTAAAAAACTAAAATTATAAAATAACTAAAAAAATAAATCCATATTAATTGAATTTTAATTTTAATTTAAAAAGAAGTTTCAGTTTATTAGGTTTCTTATAAGCAAATTATGTCCATATTAAATTAGACTTTAAATTGTATATAAAAGGAAACTCATTGTTGGATTAAAAGGCAACTTAATTTGGATTCTAGTAAAGGAAACTTATTAATGAGAATAAATATTAATAATAAATATTTCAAATATATAAATAATAGAATTATTTTTTACAACATATAAAAAATAAAATAGTTTTAGGAAAAAGGAAACAAATTGACAAGAGAGAATAATCAAGAAAAAAAGGAAAAAAAAACAAGAATAAGAAGAAATTTTAAAATTCTAAGACAAAATGGAATTGCAATGTAGAACATAGCGAAGAAAAATAATAAATAAATGAGTGAGAAAAATTGAAAATAAAATAATTATGAAAAAACAAAGAATTTTTTTGAAAGAAAATAAAACATAAAATTAAAAAATCAACATAAGCGCAAAATTGTTACTCAAACGAAAAAACACATAATAATCTATAAAGTGGGAAACAAGAAGTGTACAAAGTTTAAATTAATGAAAATTTTAAAAACTACAATAATAAAAATAAAATAAAAGGAAAAATAGAAAACAAAAAAAAAAAAGTATCAGAGAAAAGTGAGAATAAAAAATGGAGAACAAATAAAATAAAAAATAAAGGGAAAAAAGTTTAGACCAAAAAAGATAGAATAAAAAATATAAGAAGAATTGAATTTGAAAGAAGAAAAGAAAAATAAAAAAATCGTAAAATTTAACAAACAAAGGTAGAAAGGAAAGAAGGTAGAACTAAAGAAAAGAAAACAAAGAATTTTTAAAAGGAAAAATATTTTTGAGAACGATTTGAAAAAGTAAAGTAGAGAGAGCAAATAAATGAAAGATAATAAAAACAAAATAAAACAAAAATATTGGGAAAAGAAGAGAGAATTTAAATAAAAGAAAAGGAAAGGATAAAAATAGAGAAAAGAAGGAAAAAAAAAGTCGATAGAAGGGAAAACAAATTTAGGCCAAAAACTAAAGGAAAAAATAAAAAAAAAAACTAGAGTTGAACCTGAAAGTAGGAAAAATATGTGAAAAAAGAGAATTAATAGAATGTAACAAACAAATCTAAGGGAAAAAAAAGAGAGGGTAGAATTAAAGAAAAAGAGAATATTTTAAAGGACAAAAACTTTATAAAATTAACAATGAGAAAGAATGAATATATTGAAGGACAAAACAAACCAGCAAGGCCCTCCCACACAAGAGTTCATTCAGAGGGAAAAGGAATCGACCAGGGAACTTGAAGATCGTCTTGCAGTCGAGGAAACGTTCTAGCACCAAAGGGCTAAGGCTCAGTGGCTCAGGGATGGAGACAGAAACACTTCAGTTTTTTCCTGTTGCATCTACCAAACGCAACAGGAAACTGGGTGCTCGCCTTTCAGAATGATGAGGGAGTATGGAAGTCTGAACCCAAGCAAATCTGAAAGGTGTTCGTGGATTATTACAAGGCCCTCTTCACATTATCTAGCTTAACCCCGATATGCTTGCCAACAGGCTTCGGCCATTGCTTGACAACATCATCTCACCCCATCAGACAGTGTTTTGTCCACGGAAGATAGCTACTGGACAAATTCATGGTGGCTCAGGAACTGATCCATTCAATGGGGAGGAGGAACAAGAGATCTAAGTTCTTTGCTTTTCAAGAACGACACGTCAAAGGCATATGATAGGGTGGAGTGGCATTTCCTCATCCAGGCTCTTCACCTCTTCAGATTCCCAAGAATTTTATAGATCTCATTAAAGCTTGTGTATGCATCTCTCATATTAGGGTTAACATCAATGACGACGTGGATGGGTTCTTTCGACAGAGAGGGGACTTCGGCTCTGGGCGTGTTTGGATGTAAGGAATCCGAGTGAAGTGAGGAAGTGGGGAAGTATAATTGCTCATTTCCCTATCTATCCAAACACCGGAAAAGGAAAATAAGAAAACCCCCTTTTCCCTTTTTCATCTCTCTTTTACACAACCATTTTCTCACTTCCAGAGTGCTACAGTTAATTTTGTGGTCATGTAAATCTCATTTATAATAAGTTATAGCATAAAACAGTTAATTTTTTTGTCATGTAAATCTCACTTGCATTCTAATTACAATCTATTTTTTATTTTTCTTAATTAATTTTTATTTTAATATTATTTTGCGGTCAACTTTGTGGTCAACTTTTCCATTTCCACTTTTCATTACCATCCAAACACCGGAAACGACAAAACATTTTCCAAACCACACTTCCCAACAACTATCCAAACACCAGAAAATTTACTACTCATTTCCCTTTTCCTAAAGGAAATAAATCTTACTTCCTACTTCCTCACTTCACACCAATTCCTTAAATCCAAACAGACCCCAGGTTGTCCACTCTCCTTGTATCTTTTCATCATTTGCTTTGGAGCCATGTCCTCTCTCCTGCGTGAAGGCGAGAGAGTATGGATCTTCAAGAGAATGAAGATCAATCACTCAGCCCCTTCTATCTCACACCTCATGTTCGCCGACAATCTCATGATATTTGGAGAGGCTTCCCGCGGTGGGCTGGGGTTGGCTTCAACGCGCGATGGACCAGATGATGGTCCTCTGTGATGTGCGCCATCTATCACTGCTGATGGGCAGCCCGGAGTGGGAGAGAGAAAAAACATGTTTTGTGAGCCCTACCACAAAACACATTTTCTTCTCTCTTTCCCCGCTCTCTCTCTTTCCCTGCTCGGGCCGTCCATCAACTATGATGAAGGGCCCACAACGCGAAGGACCTGTTAATCTCATATAAAGGTGGCCCACTTAACCTTGATTAATTGCATTGGATTCCTATTAAAGTTGACTGATATTAAGGATGCCCATATTATAGTCACATTTATATAGTTATATGGTCTCTTGAAATATAAAGGGTACCATGATGGAAAGGTTTATTTCAAGGGACTTATGTGCAAATGTGCGACCCACTTTTCTCCTCCTGTAAAGAAAACAAAACTCACGCTCATTTTTTGAGACTCTCTCCATCAGAAAAGAAAAGAGGGTTTTGTGAAAAGAAAAGGAGATAGAGAAAAGAGGATCCTTTGCATTAGGTCTTGCAGGAATCAAAGCGAAGGACAAGGGTCTACTTCTTCCATACATCACAAGGATCTTCAACCTTCATCTCAATCAATGGCTTCAGGTATGTATCATGTATTAAGTTAATTACATGAATTTGATTCCCTTGAGATGTAATTGATTCTTGATTCATGGCCATTATTCCGCATTAAATCAATTTAATTTTCAACATTTGGTATCAGAGCCGTGTTTAAAGAATCAATACATCTTGGATTTAGGGATTAAGGAAGGTTAGGGTTTGATTATCGATTCATAAAAAATCGAATTTTTGATCTGTTATTGTAGAATTTAATAGAGGATTTAATAGCCCTAAAATCATGTTCATATTCCTCTAATTATGCAATTAATAAGGATCAAAATTCAGGATTAAGAAACCCTAATTTTCCCTAATTTTTTGATTAATTCGTCGGAACAGGAACTGCAATTAGATAACTGTTTCGTCGACTATTAGTCGACTAGTAATATGTTATAGTCGACTAATTCTCTTTTCCAGAGAGTTTGAAAGTCTCTGTTTGCTGCAGGAGTCGACTAGATTTTTAGTTGATTTTATGACTAGTCGACTAATTAGGTTATAGTCGACTAATCATATTTTCCAAGTCGACTAATTCAGTGACCCGAAAGTTAAGAACTCTCTGTTGGATTCAGGAGTCGACTAATAATATTTGTAGTCGACTGACAAATTTTATAGTCGACTAATTATAGGGTATAGTCGACTAACTTTTCCTTACCCTAGTCGACTAGACCTAAACCTATAGTCGACTTAACTTGACTTTAGTCGACTAGTATTTCCTTGTAGTCGACTAATGGTCTAATATAATCAATCATTAAAGTATGTTACACATTTAAGTTGTTGTGTTAATATTGATTGATGCTTGGTCAAGTAATGTATTGAGGTATTATGGCTTTACTCAAATAAAAGATTAGAGAATATTATTGGTTAGTTTTGTATTCATAAGGCTTATTGATTTAGTAGTTGCCAAAGTGACCTATGTTAGTAAAACTTATGAATATACAACTACACAAAGACTTGTCAATGAGGAAGACATAAAAGACAATAATATTCTCGATGGCGGTTCTAGTTAGGAGATTGGGACTGGCCCAAAGGAAAGTCTCTTTCAAATAATTATGAACCGGGGTAGGATAGTGTAATTTATGTAACTTAGTGGTGTGAAATTGGATACCCAAAGGTAACATGACTTACAACTAAGTGACATAAATTATATTAGACCTACATAGGTGATAAAAGTTCTCACCTAATGAGTGAACACTAGATATGCTTAGGTTTCGCCCAAAGGAGAAATCAAAGTGATATCAATAGTTCATCTTAATTAAATTTAAACTTGTATTGATTCGAGGCATTAATGTGAGCTTGTCCTATTATGTTTCAGTGAACGTCCCTACTTCCCTTCACACTCATGCCACCAGCATTCCGGCCTTGGATGGTACAAACTTCTCAGAGTGGTTTGAACATGTACAGTTTACACTGGGTGTTTTGGACCTAGACATGGCTTTAATAGTTGATAAACCTGATGAAGTAACTGCTGAGAGTACAGCAGAACAGGTCAGCCATGCCAAAGCTTGGGAAAGGTCTAATAGACTCAGTCTCATGTTCATAAAGATGACCATAGCTAATAACATCAAGACTTCACTCCCTCCTACAACTATAGCATCTGAACTATTAAGTGCGGTTAAAGACCGATTTAAGTCTGCAGATAAGTCATTAGCTGGCACCCTTATGGCTGAACTTACCACCATGAAATATGATGGTAATAGAGGAGTTCAACAACACATTCTAAATATGTCTGATAGGGCTGCTAAGCTAGGATCACTGGGAATGAAAGTGGATGAGTCCTTCTTGGTACAGTTCATCCTCAACTCGCTTCCTTCTCAGTTTGGGCCATTCAAGATCCACTACAATACTCATAAGGATAAGTGGAACTTGAATGAGCTAACTGGTATGTGTGTTCAAGAGGAAGTGAGACTGAGGTAAGAAGGACAGCACTCAGTGTTGGCAGTAACTTCAGGAGGTATCCATAAGAAAAGTAAATATGGAAGAGGTAAGAGATTTCCATCAAAGAAAGGAAATGACCATGGGGAAAGTAGCCAAGATCATAGAAAAGCTTTCACTGTCAAATGCTACTTCTGTGACAGAAAAGGACATGTGAAGAAGGACTGCAACAAGAGGAAAGCTTGGTTCGAAAAGAAAGGTACAAATCTTTCTTTTGTATGTTATGAATCAAATCTTGCTGAAGTTCCTTCTAATACTTGGTGGATAGACTCTGGAGCCACAACTCATATAACTAATTCAATGCAGGAATTCCTTACAACCAGGAAACCGAAGGAAAGTGAGAGATTCGTCTTTATGGGGAACCGTCTCAAAGTGGAGGTCGAATATGTTGGTGTTTATCGACTACTCTTAGAGACGGGTCATCAGATGGATCTTGAGGAAACTTTTTATGTACCTTCGATTTCAAGAAACTTAATGTCATTATCCAAATTAGATGTTTTTGGATATTCTGTTTTGTTTAGTTGTGGAAAACTCTCTTTAATGTATAATTCAATTCCGGTGGACATGGAATTTTATGTGATGGTTTATATAAAATTTCATTGAATGATGAGTTTGCACAATCTTTATTATCTCTGCATTCGAATGTTGGTATAAAACGTGGCTTAATAAATGAAAAATCCTCAATCTTGTGGCATAGACGACTGGGGCATATCTCCAGGGATAGAATTATAAGATTAGTGAAGACTGGGATTTTGAATAACCTAGACTTCACTGATTTTGATGTGTGTGTGGATTGCATAAAAGGAAAGCAAACCAAACACACTAAGAAATGTGCCACAAGAAGTAAAGAACTCCTGGAAATAATTCATACAGATATTTGCGGACCACTCTCCATTCCATGTTTTACTGGAGAGAGATATTTCATTACCTTTATAGATGATCTGTCACGTTATGGTTATGTGTATCTAATTAATGAAAAGTCTCAGGCTGTTGACATCCTAGAGGTGTTCATTACAGAAGTCGAGAGACAATTAGATAGAAAGGTTAAAATCATAAGATCAGATCGAGGTGGTGAATTTTATGGTAGATATGACGAATCAGGACAACATCCTGGTCCATTTGCCAAATTTCTAGAAAAGCATGGCATTTGTGCTCAATACACAATGCCAGGTACGCCTCAGCAGAACGGTGTTGCTGAAAGGCGGAACCGAACACTTATGGATATGGTTAGGAGCATGATGAGCTTCTCTAATGTACCCAATTCATTGTGGAATGAAGCCTTAAAGACTGCTATGTATATCTTAAACAGGGTTCCTAGTAAGGCTGTCCCAATAACTCTTTTGAGTTGTGGACTGGTAGGAAACCTAGTTTAAGACATTTACATGTTTGGGGTTGTCCAGCAGAGGCTAGAATATATAATCCACAAGAAAAGAAATTAGACTTAAAAATAATATCTGGGTATTTCATTGGTTATCCAGATAAGTCTAAGGGATACAAATTTTATTGTCCTAACCATAGTACAAGAATAGTTGAAACTGGTAATGCCAGATTCCTGAAAAATGGTGAAATTAGTGGGAGTGCTGAACCAAGAAAGGTAGATCTTGAAGTGGTAAGGGTAAATATCCCAATACCCTTTCTTTCAAGAGAAATTATTGTCCCTCAGCTTGATCATCAAGTTGAGATACCAGAACAACAAGTTAATGTTGGTTCACCACTCCATGAGGATATTCCCATTGAAAATATTGTAGAACCACCACAACCGGCAGCTTTGAGAAGATCTCAAAGGGAAAGAAGATCTGCCATTTCAGATGATTATGTGGTATATCTACAGGAATCTGACTATGATATTGGGATTAATAAAGATCCAGTTTCATTTTCACAAGCCATAGAATGCAATGATTCTAGTAAATGGGTTGATGCTATGAAAGATGAGTTGAAATCTATAGACCAAAACCAAGTATGGGATCTCGTTGAATTGCCTTATAACTGTAAGAAAGTCGGGTGTAAATGGTCTTTAAGACCAAGCGCGACTCTAAAGGCAATATCGAACGATATAAGGCTAGACTTGTGGCCAAAGGTTTCACTCAGAAAGAAGGCATTGACTATACAGAGACCTTCTCTCCAGTATCAAAGAAGGATTCTCTTAGAATCATTATGGCACTTGTAGCTCATTATGATTTGGAGTTACATCAAATGGATGTGAAAACTGCTTTTCTAAATGGAAATTTGGATGAGGATATCTACATGGAGCAACCTGAAGGGTTCGCAATTAAAGAACAAGAACACTTGGCTTGCAAATTAAAGAAATCTATATATGGACTTAAACAAGCTTCCAGGCAATGGTATATAAAGTTTAACGATACCATTACCTCTTTTGGATTTACAGAAAACACTGTTGATCAGTGTATATATCTAAAGATCAGTGGGAGCAAGTTTATTTTTCTGATTCTGTATGTAGATGACATCTTGTTAGCCAGTAGTGATCTTGGTTTGCTGTATGAAACTAAAAGCTATCTTACCAAGAATTTTCAGATGGTTGATATGGGTGAGGCAAATTATGTTATTGGCATAGAGATCTTCAGGGATAGATCTCAAGGATTGCTAGGATTGTCTCAGAAAGGGTATATCAATCGAGTCTTGAAAAGATTTCATATGGAAATGTGTTCAGTCAGTCCTGCACCCATTCAGAAGGGTGACAGATTAAGTGGTAGCCAGTGTCCCAGAAATGACTTAGAAAAGGGTCAAATGCAGAAAGTTCCGTATGCATCAGCTGTTGGAGCTTGATGTATGCAAGCACTTGTACCAGGCCAGATATCAGCTTTGCTGTTGGGATGTGGGAAGATACCAAAGCAATCCAGGAATGGAGCACTGGAAGTTGGCTAAGAAGGTTATGCGGTATCTTCAAGGGACAAAGGACTATATGCTCACATACAGGAGATCA
Organism: Agave tequilana; assembly: GCA_038442645.1. Classification (NCBI taxonomy): domain Eukaryota; kingdom Viridiplantae; phylum Streptophyta; class Magnoliopsida; order Asparagales; family Asparagaceae; genus Agave; species Agave tequilana. Next base: position 222,535 of record JAVJIF010002652.1, read on the forward strand.
GATCAGTTGGAGGTGATCGGCTATTCAGACTCAGATTTTGGTGGTTGCCCAGATAGCAGGAAGTCTACCTCAGGATTTATTTTCTTGCTAGCAGGTGGGGCAATCTCGTGGAAGAGTGTGAAGCAGTCCATTATTGCTTCATCCACGATGGAGGCTGAGTTCATAGCTTGTTTTGAGGCCACAAATCATGCATTATGGCTAAGGAATTTTATCTCAGCACTTGGTGTAGTTGACTCTATTGCCAGGCCGCTGACGATATATTGTGACAATACAGCAGCCGTATTCTTCTCTAAGAATGGTAAGTACTCTAATGGTTCTAGACATATAGAACTTAAGTACTTGGTGGTTAGAGAAAGAGTTGAGAAACAGAAAGTGTCAATTGTAAGTTTAAGTACCACTTTAATGGTTGCTGATCCAATGACAAAGGGATTACCTCCAAAGACATTCAAGGAACATGTTGTAAGAATGGGTCTTTTGGGCAATCTGTAAATGTGTATTTTGGTACTTATGTAATTGACAAAATTGTACAAATAAAAGTTCTGTTTCTGTGTTTCCTGTTATCCAATTATGTGTGCACATATTATGTATGGATGTTTGTTAAACAGGAAATGTCTTTACAAGACAATTACAGGGGTCATTTTGGTTATGGACTCAATTAGTAAGGGTTATCAATGTTGTGGTACATAGAAGGGAGTATGACGTGGATGTTGTATAACCGCTATGACTCGCATTGGTAGTCCAAACTAATTGCAGTATTACGGTATTTCATATTTGGGCTTATCAGTTGTTGTTTTTTAAATTCGTGATCACGTGTCAAGTTTTTTTTTTTTTTTTTAGTATGGAATCCAATGAAGTCAAATGATTTTCAAATGAGTCTTTTCTTTTATTTGTTTTCTAAAATTTTAACCTAATCGGTTAGTGGTCCAAGTGGGAGAATGTTAATCTCATATAAAGGTGGCCCACTTAACCTTGATTAATTGCATTGGATTCCTATTAAAGTTGACTGATATTAAGGATGCCCATATTATAGTCACATTTATATAGTTATATGGTCTCTTGAAATATAAAGGGTACTATGATGGAAAGGTTTATTTCAAGGGACTTATGTGCAAATGTGCGACCCACTTTTCTCCTCCTGTAAAGAAAATAAAACTCACGCTCATTTTTTGAGACTCTCTCCATCAGAAAAGAAAAGAGGGGTTTTGTGAAAAGAAAAGGAGATAGAGAAAAGAGGATCCTTTGCATTAGGTCTTGCAGGAATCAAAGCGAAGGACAAGGGTCTACTTCTTCCATACATCACAAGGATCTTCAACCTTCATCTCAATCAATGGCTTCAGGTATGTATCATGTATTAAGTTAATTACATGAATTTGATTCCCTTGAGATGTAATTGATTCTTGATTCATGGCCATTATTCCGCATTAAATCAATTTAATTTCCAACAGGACCATCGCGATCCTTCGCACAAAGGAGCCAACCCAAGCCCTCCCGTGATAACCTGGAGACTACAAAGCACGCTCTAGATATCTATGGCAGTTGGTCAAGTCAGGTGATAAACTTTGCTAAATCATCGCTTTTTTTTTTTCCACTAATAACATTTCGGTTGGTGCGAAGAATGAACTGGCAGGTGTTCTTGGGGTCAGGCTGAGGAAGAAAGATGAGTGTTATTGAGAGGTGCTCCCTTGTTCACCACGAGCGAGCAAGCCTATTTCGAGCTACAAATATCCTATTCAGAAGATGCACGTTAAACTTAAAGACTCGGAAAAGCTCCCTTTGATCTCATGCCGAAAGGTAGGCTCCAATCAAAACTTCGCTAGCAGCAATTTCTACATTTCAAATGGGCACAGGCTTGCTCCCCAAAGCCATTGCAAAGGGACGGAGGCCATAATACGTAACTTCTACTGGGGCCATAGTCCGAGAGGCCGTCATCTATTTCTCAAACGTTCGGAGCACCTCAAAAAACCGAAGGCTTGTTGTGTACGAGGATTTCGACATGTCTCTGTCGTCAATGACTGCCTGTTTCTCAAGCTCTGGTGGAGGCTAATCAGTAACCCCATCGCCTTGTGGGTCAAGCTATTGAAAGCCAAGTATTTTTCTAAACCCATCCTTTGCTGAATCCCATTCCAGAGCTCAGTCATCTGCCCTGTGGAGGAGCATTTAAAGTAGAGTCCTTTGGTCAATCTTCGAAGATTGATGGGTGCTAGATCAACCATGGCCCCTTCAACAGCCCGCTAATGTCCGGCGAGCCTTGAAGCAGTGAACCAGCTCATATCCCAGGTTCACGAGAGCTGGGACGAGGACTTGATAAGGTTGGTGTTCGAGAGGGAGAGCACAAACTCCGTCATCTGCACGCCAATAAACAGATTTGATCCGTAGGGCCGCGACAAGGCTATTTGGATGCGCGAGAAGAACGGGAAGTGCTGGCCAATTAGATTAACGAGAAGCAAGCTGCACCTCCTTGGCGCATTGAGAACACAGTTTCTGAGTGTCGACACCACCTCTCGTCCTGGAATCAAGTGCGGCTGAAGTTCGCAAGGAGATCAAGCAACGAAGCGGCGCAGAGTTATGTGGCATCTGGATGCATGAACTGTAACTTTCTCCTCTTAGAAGAAGAGTAATGTTATTTGTATTTATTTTTTAATATTACATTATATTACTATTTTACAAAGGGGTTACTGTACCTCAGCCTGCAGGCTGAGATAGTTTCTCAGCCGGCGGGACGTGGCTGAATATATGCCACACATCGGCCGCAGTGTGTTGGCGCCAAAAAAATCAAAAAAATCCCGCCTAAACAATCGTGAAACAAATTGACCAAAATACCCTTTTTTAATTCTAAACTGGAATAAAGTCATGAACAAACAAAATTTCAGTTGAATATATATACAGTTATAAAATTCGTAATTTAATACATCGAAAAATATAATTAAAAAAAATTGGATCAATATAATGTAAAATAAGCAGAAGCATTGAAATTTAAAAAACATGCCATGGTCGCAGACTTAATACAATATAACAACTGCGACACAGTCGCGCAGTCACTAATCGCACTCATAGTATAGCAAAACGTTTTTATGCGACCTAATACAATATAATTTCAATTTTATATGACAAAACTGCGACACGGTCGCAATCACTAGTCGCAGTCATTGTATAACAAAACTTCTTTATATAACGTCTGCGACCCTAGTCGCATTCTATCGTACAACAATGCGACCTCCTTCAGTACTGCGACAAAAGTCGCAATCTTCTTTCCCCATGCCTTATGTAAAAGATTTTTAATATGCGACTAGGGTGGATTAGCCATGCGACCCTGAGATCAATTCGCGTATATCAAATCTTATAAAAATTACTATATTAATTACACTGAATTAAATGAAGTAATTAATATTCTTTCTACCGTGATACAACAACAGTCTAGAAAAAAGAGATGCACTAATGTTAATCTCGAGAAAGGAAAGATGTGCACCATACGTAATCTAAAGATATAGGCAAACAATTCTATAAAAAGTTAATTTGTACTTCGGATTCTCCCGCAATAAATCTTCAATTAAATATTTTTTTTTTACCATTTCTTACCATGCTCAACCATCACCTCTAACAATTATTATTACTATTCATGTTCTTCCACAAATATTCACCTTTATATAATGTTTGTTACTAATATATTATCTCATACCTAAAAACTATATTTTTGCTCTTCCTTTTCAATTTGATTTCAAAAACTTTCAAAAAAAAATTCATTCTTGAATCATGTCTTCCCCATCTTCTTCCTCTGAACACTTAAATTTCAACTTCAATCGTTCCCCCACCGGTCCTTTGTCTTCAGGATATTCTAGTGAATCTGATACCAGTTTGGACTTCACTCCTTTTGACTATCTCACTACATCAAATAATGTATTAACTGATCCTCCTATTCATGATGATAATGAAGTTTTCATGTGGGTTAGTGAAGAAGACATTATTCCTCTGCCACTTGACGGAGACATGCTTGATGAAAGCATGTCCTCTGATGCTGTAGGCTCGCTTCCTATCAACGGGTCAGACGAAGAGCTTGATAGAGACGATCCATTCTGGGAGTTCATCGGTGAAACAAAAAAACCTCAAAAACAGCAAGATGATGAGGAAATAAGTGATGAAGAGGAAGAGCAGAAGAATGAAGACGATGAATCTACTTATGATGGGGATAATGACGAGGATTAGGATTTCCTGATCTTCTGATATTCAATTATATTTTGTCTTCTTTTAAAAGCTTTTAATTCTATTTTTTTGTAAGATCTCTTTCTCACTATATTAACTTATAAGCTCTTTTAATTACATATCCAAACTGCGACTGCTGCTCTTAAACCCTGCGACCATAGTCGCAATCCTACTACGGATGCAATTTATGGTCGCAGTTAATCATTTATCAGTTCCCAATGCGACTATGGTCGCAATAATATACTGTTTTGGAGTTCAAAGTAATTTAAAGTTATAGTGTATTAACTTTTAAACTGTTTTGGATAACTGAACAGTCATCTAGGAAGTATACACAATTTTTGAGAAAAGGTAGAAAATAAGTTTGGGAGATATTCACGTGGTTTGAGAGCTTAAACCCTTTGGAATTCCGGGATTAAAATATATAAAGGGTCATCAGCAAAGGATTACAAACATACTAAATTATATTTGCTCAAACTCGTTACTCTCACTGTTCGGTCAATAGACTCAAAAAATGTCTTCTCCACCGTCTTCACCGGAAAGAAGCCAATCATCTAATGATGATTGGATGTATAGTTCTGAAGATATGCCTCGCTACGGGTCAGAGGATGAGCTTGATACAGACGACCCGTTCTGAGAGTTCATTGATGAACCAAAATACAAACATGAAGAGGAAGAAAGCGAAGAGGAGAATGTCGCTGAAGAGGAGGAAGAGACGGAAAGCGATACAGAAGATGAAAGCATGACTCTTGACGACGAATCTGATTACGATGGTGATGACGAGGATTAGAAGTTTAAAAAATTGTATTTTGTATTTTTTAAATATATATAAATCTATTTTCTAAAGTTAATTGTGTGAATTACATTTTTTACTACTATGTCTTGGTTGAAATGCTGTACAATTGTTACAAACCTTCATTTTAAATATTTTACGCTAAACAAATATACTGCGACCATGGACGCAGTTAATAATTATATTACTTCACCCGTATAAATTTTTAAATGAAAGGTTGCGACTTTGGTCGCAGTTGCAGGACGCAGACTTAATAAATAAACTGCGACCTTGGTCGCAGTTGCTGGTCTTTAGTCTTAATCAACAACACTGCTACCTTTGGTTGCAGTTGCTAACCGTAATCTTAATAAAATACACTGCGACCTTGGTCGCAGTTGCTGGTTTTTGGACTTAATAAAATACACTGCGACCTTGGTCGCATTCGCTGGTCTTTATTTTTAATCAACAACAACACTGCGACCTTGGTCGCAGTTGCTGGCCGCAGTCTTAAAAAAATAATCTGCGACCTTCGTCGCAACTGCTGGTCTTTAGTCTTAATCAACAACAACACTGCGACGAGATGACACGTCATCGCAGAAGTTGCTTAGTTGCAGTCTTTGGTCGCAGTGTCGACCAAGGTCGCAGTTGTTTCTTTTTGCAATGTAGTCTTATGCGACCTTGGTCGCAGTGTCGTCTCTGGTCCAAGTTATTTTGTTTGCAATGCATGACTGCGAACAACGTCGTAGTTTATTAAAAAAACAAATATGATTTTTATTTATGTCCAGGCATTTATCTCCAGGCATGTGAAAATGATACAAAACGCTCTCTTATACAATAAGATTGAGTGTTACAATACAGCAGTACAAAGAAGACTAAACATCAAAAGACGCTCTCTTATACAATAAGATTGAGTGTTACAATACAGCAGTACAAAGAAGACTAAACATCAAAATAGCCCTTGTTGACTAAGAGCAGTGGTGTTATTGAGGTCTGGTGACAGCAGAATCCTCCGATTCCACCTGACCCTCCAAAGTGGCGGGATACGATCCTTCGTTGATGAACATCTCTTCCACCAGAAGGTTATCCAGTGAGCATGGAATTTCCTCGATGTCACTTCTGGGGTAAGAGAGGAGGTTTTGAGACCTCACAGGGTATGCTACCCACCATGACTTCTTCCCTTGTGGACGATGAGGTCTATGACTTCTTCCCTTGTGGACGAACATCGATCAAGTTCGTCCATAGGGTCATTTTCATCCATGGAGGCAGGCCCCTATTAAAGACTCTGAAGAAGGCGGAAATTCTCAGAGCAATTGCTCTCGAAAGAAAACAGTCTAATTATGGGCTGTTAAAGGGAGAGTGAGACCTCACAAGGTATGCTACCCACCACTATATCTACCACATCCCCGCCGCCATACCCACTCTGACCATGTCATGCCAGCAAGCTTGACTGGTGCATCAAGTCCGAGGAGATTTAGTGAGGGTTAAGTCCTCGTCAGGGATCATGACTTCTTCCCTTGTAAACGACGAGGACCATGACTTCTTCCCTTGTGGACGATGAGGTCTATGACTTCTTCCCTTGTGGACGAACATCGATCAAGTTCGTCCATAGGGTCATCTTCATCCATGGAGGCAGGCCCCTGTTAGAGACTCTGAAGAAGGCGGAAATTCTCAGAGCAATTGCTCTCGAAAGAAAACAGTCTAATTATAGGCTGTTAAAGGGAGAGGGTGAGCCCTATTTATAGGCAGCCCATAATAACCATAATTAATGGTTCATTAATCAGAACCGTCGGCTTTAATGGTCTCCAACCGCCAGCGCCGGTTTGGCATTAAAAGACATTAACGCCTAAACCCAATGAAGAGTCGACGCGTAGACAACGTAGACTTGACGTTTAAAGATTTCATAAAATCTTTATGACAGCCGCGTCTCTCGGAGTGACTCCAAGTCGCGTCCCCTCAGCAAACTTTTCATTTTTCATTTAGATTCAAAAAATGACTTAATCCAAAACAACACTTAATAAAACAACACTGCGACCTTGGTCGCTATGCATGTTAATATAAAGGAAACACTTACTTAACGTACTGCGACCTAAGTCGCAGTCCATGTAATGCAACCCTACATTGCAGTTGCTGGCCATCTTTATCAATAACAAAACTGCGACCTTGGTCGCAATTAACCATGTACACTGCAACCAAAGTCTCTGACTAAGGTCGCAGTTTAAATGTACACAGGGACCAAAGTCTTTGACTAAGGTCGCAGTTTAAATTAAAATATAAAGTAGAATTTTATCGCAGGCTGAAAAATTGATCTGAAAAGATTTTATATTTTCAGAAAAAATTTTATCGCAGGCTGAAAAGTAGAAACTAGATCTTTCAAAAAAGAGGTAAGGAAATAGGGCGAAAAGTAATTTATATACAATAACTTAAATCCTATAAAGAGCGGCAAAAAAAGGGGGGGGAAATAATAATAAACAATAAGGAAAGTTATCGAAAAGGGGGTATTTGGTAATTTAACTTCTTCCTAAAAGTGGGCCGCAAGTCAGTGAGGTAACAAATTGAGCCACGTCGCCGCAGGCTTACAAAGTACTCTCAGCCCGCAGGCTGATATACATTTTTCTCTTTTATAAATTGTGAATCACATTCTCACTCCCAGTATAGCCAATATATCTGTTATAATAAAAAAGCTCAGGCTCATATTTGAAAATATATATATATATATATATAACATTTTGTTCCTCAACAAAGGATTCGGCTGGGCTCGTGTGATTCACGGTGGGACTCTCTCTCTCTCTCTCTCTCTCTCTCTCTCTCTCCCCTTAAAGAATCTCTCACCTTCCATCACATGTTGCATGGACTGAGGGCCAAGATCTACTCCCATCCGAAAAAAAAAATCTCTCCTTCAAGCCCCCCACACCACAGTCTTTTAAAAAAGCAATAAAAATCCCCATCATGTGCAAGCCCAACTTGATTGGCCTTTGGCCTCATTCATAATACCCCCAAAAGATCCCATGCCAAGAATCCAGCCTCAAACTCAAACCATGGAGATCTACCCCTACCCCCAACTCCAGTCCACCTCCCCCTTCTTCTTCCTCCCTCCTCCTTACATCTACTCCGTCCCTCGAAACTACGTCCATTGGATCCAAACTCCTCACTCTCACGTCTATACCGTCAACCTCCCAGGTACACGTCCTTACTTTACAGTTAGTTAGAATATAAAGATATATTTTTCAACTCTCATCATAACTTTAGAGTTTTAGTACTTTTTTTTATATCGTAATTCCTTTTGTTTTTAATTATTTAGGTGTGAGAAAGGAAGAGATAAGGGTGGAGGTGGAGGACGGGAGGTACTTGGTGATTTGGACGGACCTCGGTGACGGTGAAGAGGTCAGCGGGGAGGAGAGGAGGAGGAGGAGGAGCTTCACGAGGAAGTTCCGACTGCCGGAGATGGTGGATGTGGACGGGATCTCTGCCGTGTTCGAGGACGGAGTGTTAACGGTCCGAGTGCCGAGGAGACTGGTCAGCTGGAGGCCGAGGGTGGAGGATATTATTGTTGATTTGGCAACTGAGGAGACGAGGAACTCCGTTGCTCGGGCTGCCTGAATTTGAAAATGAATTTTGTTGAATTGATCACTTTATTTGATCTGATTGGATTTAGGCCTGCTGGCTTGTACTATTGCTTTGTCCTTGGTATTATTTGAGTGTCCCATGAATGCGTAAATATGTTATCTAGGTGGCTGTTCAACCTGAGCTTGTGTAAGATTAGTGATTTGGGAATTGGAACTTGTTGTGATTTGTGAACTTCATAAAATCAAAGATGATTGTTTTTTCATTTTCAAGAAAGAGGATGGAGAGATCACCTTCCCCTCTATACACAAACTCATCACTAATTATCTACATTAAATTTCCCGCTCAATAATTGGGGAAATTACACATCTCAATAATTATAAAAAAAAATGTAGATTTTAATTTGTTGGTAAAATTTTCAAAAAGAAAATAGAGAAAATTTAGCCCACTTACAAATTACAGTAGTTCCAGCTATACAAACAAACACTGAACAATATCACTTGCTGCAGCAATTATTTTTCTGTAAGTTATATTGCCCTCGCAGCTTAAATCTCAGCTACAATGAAACAAACAAACCCAGGTCATCCAACAAGGAGACAATGGGAAAGAAGAACCAAAGAGTCAAATGATAAATAGTGCAGAAATATCCCTGAAAGCTATCCTGTGCTCACAACACATTGATTTCTGTAGCTCTTAAGACAGCCAATTGTTTTTAGAAAAAAAATTTACAAGCTGCATGTTGCCCTGTAGCCTGTAGGCTGCAGTCAGAATGAGAAGGGACAACAATCTGACAGCCTTAAAAGGAAACAGCTCTCAAAAACTTTGACTTCACTTCCTTGCTCAAGCAGCTGAAAGGGAGGCAAAACTGTGAGACTCCACACAAAAACTAAGAGGCCACAACACTTCTGAAAGGGAGGAAGACCAAAACAAATCAGAAATGCATATATAGGAATCATAATCACACTGCAGCATTTGAGGGGCTCAGAAACACTTTCATCTGAAATATGAGAATCAAGACTTGCTTCTAATCCGACAAGGTACCCGTAATAAAAGACTCCATACAAGCTCTACTGAAAAGGTTCATGCCCCTCTAATGTGGGAGCATTATGGTAGAGCAAATGCATTTTTTCTGACATTTTTCATAAACCATTTTGACATACTACATTAATATATAAAACTTGAATTTCCAAGGTACTGGAGAACAAATGAGACTTATTTAGGCTTGTGCCGTCGTTGCTGCCTCCAAAGCAACAATTCTTTTTGTTGGAAATTCAACTGACTAGAGGCCTTCCAAGCTTGCGCTTCACACCAAAAACAAACTTACAACAATGGGAGAGATGAACCAAATCCACGAAAAATGTATATGCATTTGTACTACTCCAGGAACCTCGATCGCGTCGACTAGGCTCACATACCTTCTTTCTCACAGAGGTCAAGCAACGACAAGGTCTGATGAACACAAGAAACAAGGAAAAGAAACAGATGGTTAAGTGTTCATATACTAAAATAGTATTTTACCATGCATATATGAAATTGTCAACAAGGAGAGTTGCTGCATTTAACTTGCATGGATGGCATCTTTACAAATGCATAATGTATGCGCACTTTATCTTGCATCGACTAGATAGCATCAGATATCAGAAGTTATGACAATTATGTGACGCAGATAGGGGTGTCAAATGCGATGGGCCAGGTCGGCAGCCTGCACGGGCACGACCCTGGGTGGCCCGGCCCACGTAGGACCCAGGCCAGACCCGGCCCGAGTAGAGGCTGGGCCGGCCCCGGGTCCGCCAAAGTCGACCATCCCAACGGCTATAATAGCCATTGGGTACCAGGCCCGGCCCGGCCCGGCCCGGCCCGGTCAATTCCCCAACAACTATTATAGCCGGTTGGGGGCGGGCGAGGGGGTTTCTGCACAAAAAAAAGGCAGAACCCCGATCAGCCCCAACGGCTATTATAACCGCCAGGGAGTATTTGCAATTTTTTTGCAAATACCCTCCAACGCGTATATAGCTGTTTTGTTGGTTTTTTTTTGCCAAAAAAATTGCTAAAAATTACTCTTCTCTTCTATAAATACTTCATCTTCCCCACCCCATTTCATCACAACAAAAATCTCTTCAATCTCTAAAAAAAATTCTAAAATTCTCAAGCTCTCTAGCTCTACAAGCTCTCTTTCTCTCTCTCTTTCTTTCTCTACAAGCCCTCTCTAACAAGCTCTATAAGCTCTGAAGTCCCCAAGCACAAGCTCTCAAACCTCAAGTTCTCAAGCTCTACAAGCACTCAATCCGGTATTTATATTCTTGTAAAATAAGAAACTAGCAAAAAAAAAGAGATCAATTCTTCTTCATCAACTGGATCTAGTCGAGCTTCTGGTTTTAGATTTCGTGGTAATTTTAATTTTAGTAATGATCAGTGGGAAGCCCTAAATTTGCCACTGGGTGATGCTCCACAAATTCTATTCACATAATACACAAATTTTAATGCTTCTTCTGATATACCTAACATTGTTCCTCATATACCTATTAGCTCTCCCGAAGTATCAACTACCTCCACAAATCTTAAACTTGAAGTTTGAAAATTTTTTATAAAGTAACTGTTGATGGAGGTAGGAGGGCTCAATGCAAATTGTGTCCAAATATTTCATATGCTTTTCTTAAAAATGTGAGAGCTAGCCCACTTCTCGACATATTAAGAGTAAACACCCCGAACACAACCACAACAAACCCAAATTAGCACTTTGGGTGGCACAATAGGCACTTTCACTTGTAATCGTGCAACATATAAAACAAATTTAGCCAAATATCTTATATTCAGTTTGAACAGCCTTTAGCATGGCTGAAGACGATGCATTTATTATATTAGAACCATTCATAATACAGATTATGAGCTAGTGAGTAGGAATACTATAGATCAGAAATGTTTAGAGTAGTTGAAAACAAAAACAAATGTTAATTGTAGTATTATCATTTTTGCCACATAAAATTGCACTCACTTCTGATTGTTGGAAATCCCTAAACGACTACCGTTATATTATTATTATTATTACGCATTTTATTGATTCTGGTTGGGTTTCAAACAAAAGAATTATCGATTTTAAAAAAATTCCTCATCCTCGTAATATTTTAAATCTTAGTAAGGTTATAATGCGTGTTGCTAGAAAATATGAAATTGATTCTTCTATAAATAAGTTGTATGATTTTTATGAAATTATGAAAATAAACAATTTTCTTCATCTCAAGCTTCTTCAGCATCTAGTAATAAATTTACATTATTTTCAGGTCTTTTATCAGCTTCCAAAAATTCTAGAACTTCTGAATCTTTAAATGAATATTATATATCCAACGTGTTGTAACACTGAGATCGATCCAAACTCAGGATTTGACAATTTTGATATTTTAGTATGGTGGAAATCACATGCATCAACTTATTGGCACGTGTTTACTAACTTCTCTGACATTTACAGTAGCATCGGAGTCTGCTTTAATACAGATGATCGAGTGCTGACTGATACGAGGAAGCGACTGACGCCGGATGCAAATCGAGATGACCATATGCGGGAAGGATTGACTGGATGCGGAAAAGAGAAATCAAAATAAAACAATTGATGATCTCATCGAAGATTCTCCAGAAGACTCCCCAGAAGATGAATAAAGACTTGTATTTTTTTATTTATGAATGATAAAATGTATGAAGACTTGTACTTTTTTAATTTATTAATGATAAATTTTAAAAATAATTAATTTATACTTCAATTGTATTTGTATGCATTACTCATTTTATTGAATCATTAATAAAAAAATTACATTTCTATTTCACAACTTGTAATTTTCTTTAGTAATTTTTTCATAACTTGGATCAGTAATTTTTTAGATTTTTTTAGAATTTTTTTAAGAGTTTTTTGAATTTTTTTATTTTTTAAGGCCGGGCCGGGCCCGCACGACCTAGGTCTGGGTTACTCGGGTCATGGGCCGACCCGGGTTCCAAAATGGAACCCGGGCCCTTTTGGTCGGGCTCAGCCCGGCTATTGGCCCACCGTGCCTGGGGTGGGTTCAGACCGGCCCGGCCTACTTGACACCCCTAGAAGCAAGGAAACATAAAAACACAAATTCTGTAAATAAATTTAAGGAAAGAATAGCAGGTTACATTCAAGGATGTGGATTTGGGCATTAGTGCTCCCAAAAGCATAAAGTGAGTGGATCAACGGAATCAAAATGCACTTCACAGGGTTGAATGATCAAGCAAACAATCTTCTGTAATTTTGGAATACCAGTACACAACCCATTGCATATAGAAGTTAATATCTCAATACGATAAAAGGAAAATTAATACTCAACATGCAAAATGATAATCAAGCCTCGGATAATTGTTGGTGGAGATTTTCCATCGCGGCCGATCGGACAATCATCCCACCAGAAGCGAGAGTAGGGGAGTGGGGAGTGTATAAGTAAAAAATAATGCACAACACCGAAAAGGAGAGGCGCACAAGATTTTTACGTGGAAACCTAAATCGGAAAAATCATGAGGAAGATAAGATCCACTATAATTCTCAAGTTACAAGAATTACAGAGAATGGTGTGTCCGTGAGTTAGGATCTATGGAAGGGGCCAGCTTAGATCTCCTTTCTCACTGAAAGAAAAGGTTTATTTGTACCGAGTTGTTAGCATGGAGGCGGAAGGTGTGGGCGTGATCGATGTAACTGCACGATCTTCACGAGCGAATTTGCTATAACGGTCGTGATTATGTGCGCTGGACTGTTGGGATTGCATACTAAAAATATCGCCTCTCCATAACTGCTCGCGTTGAAGAGCGTTACACATTACGAACGTGGACGAGGAAGAAGAGGTGTAACTGCAGGCAGACATCTCGGTGGTCGTTGCCGGGAACTTCTGGAGTGAAATCGAGGATGTGGACTGTAAATGGCTCCGGAGAGTATAGTCTCCGCGGTTGGAGGTTACCCCGAGATAACTTGAGACAACAGGGCTTCGAGGTGGAAGAGTCTTTGTAGAATGTTGACTTAGGTGCGATCTGGAGTGATTCTGGGAGGATATGGAGTGGCGGAGGCATCTGGACGGACCAGAAGCTATGGACGTCTCAGTGGGAGGCTTTCAATTGCATGGACACGTGTCAACATCTTAATGAGGGTCAATTTTTGACCACTACAAATGCCCCCACTCTTTCACTTGCTGGAACCTACAGGAGGGAAGTCAGACGAGCAGAGTTGGTGGAGATCTTTGAATGCCTTGACTTCTTTTCGATGTCTGTGAGCAGGAGAGGATTTGGATCATAAATGTGAATCTTATGTATTGACTTTGAGATCACGTGGCTGGCTGACAGCTGACACGTCAATAGGTTACATTGCTTGTAATTTGTAGCTGGCGTCTTTTCGAATCCTGGTGCCATGATGGCCGAGATCGTGTGGTAGAAGTGGTTGGTATCCTGCTGATTTGGTTGACCGAGTACCTTGGGATGCGGATTGACTTTTCGGGGATTAGGAATATGGATTGGAGACATTCTGGTTCCACCTCCATTTATAACTAGGGCAAAGTCTTCAGGGTGGAAATCAGATCAGTTTTTCTTCTCCAAAAAATCCTTGCTTCAAAATTGCTCCTTCTCAGGTTCGCTGCTTTGTCTTCCTTCTTCCAGGTGGAGGAAAGAAAGGGAAAGGATGGAGACATCGTGAATGGATGGTGCAATATGTCAGTCGTTGTGATGGGCCTATCATAATATGTCAGTCGTTGTGACAGGGGTATGTTGTCAGGAAAGGTAGGTAGGGTTCCTGCTTTGACCTAGTTTGTTTGCCTGATCTCAGATCGGATCAATCTATTTCTTATATTGGGCTCAGAGTCCTTTCCTGATAGGGTGTTCGAGGTAGGAGTGGGGGTTGAGCTAGACGGTTACGAAGAAGGATGTGACTCTACAGCAATTTTGCTTGTCTTAAGAGTCTTCATTCTGATCGGACACCGCTCCCTCGCATGCCTTGCCGGAATCCGTCTGGCTTCCTTGGAGGTGTGCTCCAGGCGGAGAGGAGAAGGTCCTTCATCTGAAGGATCTCTTATTTTGTGAAAGAACTTCTCGGAGCTTTTTCCAACGTCTTCGGGCAGTGGTGTGAGCAATAGGATTGTGCCTTCTGACGAATGTTCTACTTAGGACATGTTTTCGAAGTTCGAAAGTGAAGCTGGATGTAGCGGCAAGATGGAAGGGTCGGATCATCTGTATTTCTTTTAAAAAAATATAAACACAAAATGTAATGGTGTTTTGTATTACTCTTATTAGATGTAATCGAATATATATTTAAAGGGATGTATTCAGAATGGAAGACTTGGAATAAATATGTTTGTACTTCTTTGGGAATGAAAATGACTGTGAAGATCTTGCATGGTCTATTTTACCATTTGCTTTTTGGGATGGACATGATCGCGCCTCTTCGGAGTACCGATCTCCATCACTGGTGTGATTGGTTTGTCTCGGAGGGAATTGGTAAGCCTGTAGTGTTGTTTCCAAATAAGGGTTCTCCCATTAGAGGTACCCGCAAACTTTTAGAGCTGAGTGGTGAAAGTCTCAACAGCGGAGTTAGATTATGTACGCTTCCGAGTGGGGGTTTGGCTCATCAATGGAGCTGTGAGCTTGAGACTCTGAGAAGGGAAAATCCTGGCAGCAAAGTAAGGCTCTGAGTGGTGGTGGAACCCACAACGGAGCGAGCTCCCGGGCTGGCATTAGTGTTTCGCGTCCGATAAAGGGAAACTACCAGGGGTACAAAACGCCCGAGGGGAGCCAGCAGTACAGCGTTGTGTTCCGCGCCTGGTAGAATGAAACCATCAGGAGGACAAACACATGTTAGAGAAGGGGAGGAAGGATTATGCACACACGAGCATGCAATGGAACGACTTACATTAAAGATTAGATGCAGCATAATAAGAGTAATGAAAAAAATTAATATAACCAACAGAAATTGAATAGGTTGGGATAACGAGAATACCTATGCTCAGCTTTCAATCACACGAGACTAGTACGTCGAGGGATAATCCAAACAAGGAAACCCTCATGTATATACCTATGTCTCGTACAATTATGAGCCAAACATACGTCACACGCGTTATCCTGGAATGAGCAATCCGTACAAACATACGCAAAAGAGGTGTTCGAACAATACCTGGATGATTGTGCCTCTCCGGAACGTTAATTTCTCCAGCCCGTAACCACATAAAAATAGTATGTCGAGGGGATAATCCAAACAAGAAAACTCTCAATGTATATACCATATGTTTCATGTATCTATAGGCTCTCTGGAATGTTTACCTGCAAGTTAGGAAATGGGCCTGAAGTGGGGTGCGACCCAACGACAGATTGGATGTGTTTACTCCGAGCAGGGGTAAGACCCAAAACAAGAGTGATGATCCGGGCCTCCGAGTGAGGGGAATCCCAGCTGCGAAGTTGGGCCTCAAGGTATGAGAATCCTAGCAGCGGAGTTGGGTTCACGATCGCTTCCGAGTGGGGGTTTTGCCCCCATCAACGGAACTGTGAACTAGGTAAGGACCTAAAGTGGGGTACAATCCATCTACAGATTGGATGTGTCTACCCGAGCAGGTTAGGACCCATAACAAATGACATCCGGTTTAGATCTCATCCGCCCGTGGGCCGGAGTTTGTGTTTCGCGCTCAACAGAGAGAATATCAGGAGTACAAACGTTCGCAAGATAAGTGGAGCCCGTAGGCTGGCGTCTGTGTTCCGCACTTGGTAGAGGGAAACTACCAAGGGTACATTCGCCTGAGCATCCGCCTATAAATTCGAATGAAGGAAGCCTGTAGGCAGCATCTTATGCACTTGGTAGAAGGAAACTACCAAGGGTACATTCGCCTGAGGGGAGCCCGTAGGCTGGCGTTTGTAGTTCGCGCTTGATAAAGAGAAACTACCAATGGTACATTCGCCTGTGCATCCGCCAGTAGGTTCGGATAAAGGAAGCTCGTTGGTTGCTTGCGTTGTCATCTCCGAGTAAGGGTGGAACCCATAATGGAGTGTGCAAGTTCTGGACTCCTAGTGGAATAGGTTAAAAGTGGTTAAGAGCAGAACATAATTTGTGTTGACAATGAAATGGAAATAAAAGTACAGGAGTCGAGGACAAGGGTGTTGTCCTAATTAGGGAGGTACGAGCTAATCACTCGATTGTCGTGTATTGGGTAACGTGTACTGTGGTTGGATGGAGGTGAAGCGCCTGGCTGTCTGGACCCGGAGCTTCGAGTGTGAGGACATACTCCTTGAGAAAGCCTTGGAGGATGAGCTCTTCTAGGTATCTTCTGAGGCTCCGGCAATGGATGGTCTTGTGTCCCTTGTCAGCGTGGTGGAGCAGTATTCTTCTGCTCCGAGAAGCAAGGGGTCGTACTAGATGGGTCTCGGTCGCCTGACTCAAGGCTGGTCCTTGATGGTGTTGAAGACCTCGTTGATGGGAAATCTCAATGGGGTGAATTGCTCCATCGGCTAGTAGGCTCGGGGCTGGCACAATGGGAGGATTGAAAGCGCTTACCTCTTGTAGGCAGGTTACCCCCAATTCCAATTTTGGGCATTGGTGAAGGATTCACACAGAGACTTCAACTTTCCTCCGTCAGGCTTCGTGGAGTGATTGAAGGAAGTCTTTATTACCTCCTCCAACTGGATGTAAGGCTGAGCTCGAGACAAAACTTCGCTCATCCGAGTGACATCGTGCTTCAGGAGGTGCTTGAACAATGGGTGAGAGACTTGCATCCCGCTGATGAACACGAGTGCTGAGACATCCTCACTGCAGTTGGGGACCTTGGCCAATTGACTCTGAAAGTAGCCAATGTAAGATTTGAGGTTGTCGCTCTGCCTTATCTTGACAGTGAGAAGATGATGGTTGTTCCTCTTAGTCTCCTGGCAAGATGCGTACTGTGTGAGGAACACTTGGACACCTCAAAATTGTGAAGAGATTGTGGAGGCACGGAATAGAACAAATCTGAGGCCGCTTCTTTCAGACTACAAGAATAGTGAGGCGCATGAGCGGGTCGTTGCGAGAGTAGACCATCTTATCAGGAAAATGTTTGATGCGTCGGACGAGATCACTCACTCCATAGTAATAGTCGAAAGTTGGAGTTGAGAACTTCGGGAACTCACACTCAAGAATCTCCACAGAGAGGGGAGTCGGAGACCTTGACAGTTGAAAGTATCGATCGGTGATCACTTCGCCTCCTTGATCTGTCTTTGGATCAACTCGTCGAGAGTTCACATATCAGGAGATTCTCTGGTTTCACGCTCACTCTCTGATTGCGTCAGCGTCGGGGGGGTTCTAAAGGGCGCAATTTGAGCCTGAAGTCGATTGTTAAGCTGCATCAATGCCTCCTTTCTACATATGGCATTCTCGCGGTCGAGAGTCGCCTGCTCCCGATCACGATCAAATTGGGGTATTGTTTCATCTGCTCTTTCATTTCAACGAGCATCTGTAGGAGCTAGTTTTCATGATGCTGTGGTGGTTGGACACTGGTCGCTGGTTCCTAAGGTGAGAAGGAACCAGTATCTTTGGTAGTACGCGCCTGATCGTTAGTAAGCGAGGGCATGCCTCTAATGGCGTTGATGGCCTTGCCTTTAGACGCGACACCGTTGAGGGTGACAGTCTGCTTTCTTGTGGGCATAGGTGCTATAGAAGAGGCTTTTTGAGATAAGTTTTGGGTTTTTTAGGGGAGATCTTGAGTGTAGAGACTCGGATCTCAATGAAAGCACCAGTCTGTGGTGAAGATTTTTCCATCACGACCGATTGGACAGTCGATCCACACCACAAGCGAGGGGAAATGGAGAATGTGTAAGTAAAAAAAATGAACACCACCGAAAAGAAAAGACAAGATTTTTACGTGAAAACTCAAATCGGAAAAAAACCACGAGGAGAAGAATCTACTATAATTCTCATGTTACAAAAATTACATAGAATGGTGTGTCTTTAAGTTAGGATCTATTGGGATGGACAGCTCAGATCTTCTTTCTCGCTGGAAGAGCATGTCTATTTGTACTGAATTGTTGGCTTGGAGGCGGACGGTATGGGTGTGATATCGTTGTAACTGCACGATCTTCACGAGTGAATTTGTTATAACGGTCGTGATTATGGGCGTTGGATTGTTGGGATTGCATGCAGGAAATCTCGCCACTGTCTATAACTGCCCGCGTTTGGGAGCGCTACACATTATAAATGTGGACGAGGAAGAAAAGGAGTAACTGCAGGTAGACATCTCGGTGGTCATTATCAGGACTTCTGGAGTGGAATCGGGAGGATGTGAAATGCAGTTGGCTCCGAAGGAATATAATCTTCAGGGTTGGAGGTTACTTCGGGATGACTTAAGTCAACAGAGCTTCCGAGGTGGAAGAGTCTTTGGTATGAAGGTTAACTTAGGTGCAGTCTGAAGTGATTCGGGAGGATATGGAATGACGGAGGCATCGGGACGGACCGGGGATTGTGGACGTCTCAGTGGGACGCTTTCAGTTGCATGAACATATGTCAACATCTTGATGAGGGTCAATTTTTACCACTACAATAGTGCAGCCAGCAGTAAATCTGATCCAAGGGTCAAAAGGGGATAATTCAGTCACTTTAAAAGTGCCACGTATAATTTAAGGGATCTGCATTTTCATAGAGAAAAGCGAAAAATCAGTTAGGCAGTTCAAAGTGTGACTCTTTGGCATAGATAGGCATGTCACTATTAAATGGCTAGCCAAGACAAGATGCCCACTTCAGCCCTATATTCAGGCAGAGTTGCAGAAAATTCGTAACCCAGCTAGTTGCCTACTTCTACCTCCTTGCAGGACCAACATCAAATCAATGCTACGGATCAGCTGCTTAGCATGTCTAGCTACTCCTTATTTTAGAAACTTCTACATCCCAGTCAAAGGATGCAAGAAAACTTGACCGCATAGAATGCAAGAAAATGACTAATATTAACACTGGTCTGAATAGGAAATAAACTTTCTCAAGTGTGAATACTTGCTTGATATATGCTCTTAGCCCACAATCCATTAGCTCATACTTTGGCTGAACTATGGTTATCCGAGAGAGAACGCACAAGGACAGATATATAGATAGGGTCAAAAATCTAGAGCAATTATTGTTGCTGCTTTGGAATGACCAATATGAAATCAGCATGACACAATATCAAGCACAGTAGAGCGCTCATCGAACAGCACAATCTCTGCACAAAAGAAATAGACCATACCACTGATCCAATACATGCATCAATAAACAAATTTTTACATAACTGACTGAAGAGGACATCCTAGTATCAGAATAAGTTTCTTAATCATCACTATCCAATAAATGGAACGTTAGGATATGATCTCCTTTTACGTGATATCTCATTTTTCATATAATTCTTTTGCATTAGAGAATATATATATATATATATATATATATATATATATATATATATATATTATATATATATATATATATAGAGAGAGAGAGAGAGAGAGAGAGAGAGAGAGAGATTCATGTCTATTCCACATGCTATGAAATCGCAGAACATATATGCAGAAGAAAAACAAGCATAATAAAAATGCACGATTAAAAACAAATACAAGCATATGATACCTCAGCAATGGAGAGTTCAAGACGGAATTTGGGGCCATCATAATGATGCAGAACTGGCCTAAAAGAATCCTCTTCCAGAGGCTTGCAAAGCTTTCTAACACAGATCCTCACCTAAGATATAACCCGAGTGAAAACCTAAGCACAGAAGCCAGAAATAAAGAGAGTATATCAAAGTTGAGCAAGTCTTATTCTGTTACCTGTGCAGGAAACCTTGACTCGCCTTTACATTTTTGTCTTCCCAAGCTGTGGGATCGATGTTAGAACCCCAAAACTAGCAGCCTGCAAGGAACAGATACCAAGGTTAAGTAAATGTAATGGAATTTATTATCATTTAGCTTTAGCAAATAATACGACCATTATGTTGACATGCACTTGTATCATGGTGAAATACTCAAAAGCCTCATCTTATAAGGGAAAAGCAACCCATCCACCCACACCACACTCAAAAAATAATAATAAATGAAAAATAGAACACCTCAAACGGTGGGGAAAAAAAAGTCAGTCTCACAAAAAAATGAGATTTGGGTGCTTCCCTAGGGAAAGCCCTACAACTATAGAATGTCAAAATAATAGTGTGGAGCGGTAAATCCGCACTGGTGATAATGGTTCAAATGGCTGAAGACAAATATGAAAAGAACCCCGCATGGGTAAGCAAGTAATTCTTATTTAAACCATTCATTTTGGAAGTGACTGAACTGGAAAGGATTTGGTATTTTGTTTGTAGGCATTCTAAATATTGTAGCTCAGCTGCTCAAGATTATGTTCGTAGAGATTCCAAATATTGTTTCAGAGCGCTTTTTTTATGAATGGACCATTTTTAGATGGTGGATGTAAATAAGGATGACTCAATATGATATTAAATACAAAACTAAAGAGATGGCAGAAGTGTAGGAACCTGAATACTCCATGAAGCTGGTGAGTTGTATAGTTATAAAGGAAAAAGAGGAACCCGGAGTAAATGCCCGGACAGAATCGCGATATCGAGGAGGCAGGCCTGAAAAATGAAAATTGTAAGCACATTGCATATGATGTGACACCCAGCATCGAACAGAAAACTACAGAATTAAGTACTAAGCACATTGCAGACATGGCTCAATATGGTATTAATTACCCTCAACTAGTAAATTTATCAATTTGATAAAAACATTGCAAACAACCACCTAGTAGCAAGGATAAAGTTCTATATCCAGCATTAGCACCAAATGACCACCCTGCCCATTACAAAAGAGGCTTTTAGACTGATCTCTAATGTACATTTAGGTAAACTCAGACTACATGTCCCTACTTAATTAATGCCCACAAAGTGCACCAGCAGCATAAGTGAAATAAGTACTAAGCACATTGCACATACTGTGATCCTCACAATTAATAGCAATACAGAACAATCAAACAAACAGCTTGCTAACTACTACCACTATCAGTATGGATTAAAAGTTGCAAACAACCAGGAGAAGCGAGGATAAAGTTTCATATCCAGCACTAGTACCAAATGACTACCTTGCCCATAACAAAAGAGGCTTTTGACCCATGTCTGATGTACTGAAAACTTTAGACCACAAGCCCCTACTTAATGCCTGCCAAAATTCAGCAGCTGCATCAGTGTAAGTGACGAAACATCTAACCCAAAAAAGGAGGGGAAAAACTCATGTCTTCTCTCACCAATAAAGGCCAGATGTCTGGGATATGCTGGCTACTGGTTTCTCAACTATCTTAACACATTATGCAAGGGAATAGAACAATAGGAATTGCACATCCTGTATTACTGAATACCATAGATAACAGAAAGGAACAAGATATGCAAATTAGTAAGCACGTCAACTAACCAACAAGATTTATCCCACAAACTAGATTCATAAACATCAAAACTCGTCCCAATTATTGCAGTATGAAACAATAATGAACAATAGATAAAAATATACTGAAAGAATTGGTGTTAGAAATAGACTATGTAGAAATAGACAGAACCAAAGTTAATCAAAGATGCAACTTAATTATCACAATGCCGTTCTATATATAGTAGACAGAATACAAAATAATAC